>WBNM01034583.1:0-141379 GCA_013399055.1 Ramphastos sulfuratus | reverse complement strand
AGATGCAGCCTCACCAGGACAGATTAGAGACCTGTCAGCCACACCTCTTTTAATATGCCCCAGAATGGCACTGGCCCTCCTGGCCACAAGAGCACACTGCTGGCTCATGGTCAACATCTCATCAACTAGGACCCCCAGATTCTTTTCCCCTTTGCTCCCTTCCAACAGGTCAGTCCCCAACCTATACTGATACCAGGGAATGTTCCTTCCCAGGTGCCAGACTCCACACTTGCCCTTGTTGAATTTCATTCGATTTCTTCCTGCCTGTCCAAGTCTTGCTGAACGGCAGCACAGCCTTCAACTGTGGCAGCCAGTTTGGTGTCATCAACAAACTTGCTGACAATGCACTCTGTGCCCTCATCCAGGTCATTGATGAATATATTGAATAGAACTGGTCCCAGTACTGACCCTTGTGGGACTCCACTAGTTACAGACCTCCAAATAGGCTCAGGCTGTGTGAAAGGTGCAATGCTATGCCAGGTAGAAAAAAAAGAACATGCATAATTTAACAAATCTGCTACCTGGAAATCTTGTGGTTTGTTAGAAAGGATCCTCCGTGTTTTCTTCCCCTTGGTGATGCGTTTAGCTAGCTGAGCTTCCTTCGTGCCAACTGGAACTGTTGGTGTGATACCAGCAACTGGACCATCCAAGCCATCCTCATAAACTCCATCATCTTCTCCATCTTGTATAGTAAGAAAACAGTGCAGTTAATACGCAAATATCCAAGGCATCCATTAAAATCATGCTATTACCTCATTTCAACAACTTTTTTTGCTATCCACCTGCTTCCAACTCCTTCTGAAAGCTAGCAATTTTAGCCTGCCTAATAACAAATTTATATCCCAGTGGAACTAACTGTACATCTGTCCCTCTTCAGCATGCACAGTATCTAACACAATTTCCATACACTTTTTGGAACAAGCTAATTGAAGTTTTAGGAAAGTAAAATTCATCTGCAATAATCACCAGCCTAATTCACAGTACGCAGCACAGATGTGACTGCAAAACAGGATCCATAAATATTCAGACCACAGAAGTGTGTCACTCCCTTGTGATTCCAGCTTCTTTTCTTAACTGAAGGACAGTGACTATGTCAAAATCTAATGGAAGAACAAGCTGTGTCTCTGATGGTTAGATTAACAGAATGTTTGCTAACTTTCTGAATTAGTTTGCCAACACAGGATGAGGATTACTTTGCACAACGAAGCCTGCAATGACCCTTGTAAGAGACAAAACCCCAGAGATTCACATATCATGTATTTCATAAGAAGAACACCCCACCTACCTAACATCTTTCAAAACCCATCTGCCTGGATGGATCTGCCTGGTTGATTACACACAGTGACTGAGCTGTAGCAATCTCAGCTGGGGAGGTGATTTCATTTCATGGGAAATAGTTATTTACAATAACTAACTAAGGTGTGTTTGATAACTTACACTGAAAAAATTCTAATGCATTTGCTGGATACTAGCTAAAAACCTGTCATGTTTTATTTTACCTGTATTATGCTATAGCATAATTTTTTTTAATATAATACATTTTCAATATAGTACATTTTTTTAAAGCTATCAAAATAATTTAATCTAATTTAGTTTGCTCTTAAAGCCTTCAAGTCCACATTTCTATTAATTAGATAATTTATATATTAATGATATATTAATTATATATTATTTCTATTTCATAGTGCAGTGATTAAACACAAAGCTTTTGTGTTTGCGCCATCTATCCTTCCACTTCCCAAGAACACCTCTCAGTGAAATAAAAATCAATGGAAACAAAATTTACCTCCTCCTTATTCCAACTTTTTCTTTCTTATATTATCAGTATATAATGGTCAAACTGATTTATTTCTCCTCAAAAATACAACTTTTACTATATTTACTTTTTTTCTGCACAAACACAACCTGGATATCAGAGTAATTATTTGTCTGTCAAATGCAAAAACTTGTTACTTCACAGTTCTTATAGCAGTCTGGGAAAACAGAGGATCTCAAAACCACTCTCAGCAAAAGGACCAAATAATATTCCCTACTGATTACCTCACAGGCTAGTCAAACATCAAGCCTAATATATGATACAACCACATCTTTCACAACTTACCTATTCTACAGTTCAATGATTTAAGAAAATCTTTTCACAAAGCTCCTCGATATTGAAAGTAATGGAATATGCTTTTCAAAAAATGAGATTTCCCTGCTTTTTTGGTTAGCCTTAGCATTACAGTAAAGCTGTCATTTCTTTTGATCATCCAAGCCCCTTTATTTTCTAAACAAAAGTAATTTTTAAAAGCTTTTAAGCACCATCATTCTTTTCTAACATGATTCCACAAGAGAAAATGGCACCAAAAAACCATTCTATGTCAGGAAATGTAATTTTTTTAACCTCACTGTAGTTTTGAATCATCACTATCTGGCAGGCTTAACTTGCTTGCTTCTGGGTTACATTATTTTCTGATGAACAACACTGTTGAACCACTTTCTTGCTCTGCCTTAAATATTTCCATGACCTTTTAAAATAATGTTCTGAGAAAAGAATGGAATACCTTCCTGGATACTGGTCCCTCCTGGATCATTTGGATTTGTCGGTGCAGCTGGAGGCTCATAGCCTACTACCAAATCAATTGTTGCCTATAGAGAAATACATGTTTTTATGTAGTACACAATATTGACAACAGTTGATTTAAAGCAGTAAGTTGTTCTAACAGTGTACATGAACAGTGAACTATAGTCACAGCACAGTTTATAATAAGATTTCAGCTATTGGGTAGATTAATAAACTGTTATTAAGCTATATACACAAACAAAGATTACACGACGTGTAGCTAATGATATAGGTTCTAAAATAATATCTAATAAAAGAAATAACTGGATTGATATTTAGAAAAATCTGTTGTAACAGAAGCATATAAGATGTTCTACAAATTTTAATTTACTTTGTTCCAGGCTAGGTAACATTCAAATTTGCAGATGGAAAAACAAAAGCAGTAATAAGTAACACTATCTGATCAACGACATAGCAAGTTTTAACCATAAGTAACATATCCTATCTGGCTCTTCTAGTTGCTTTTTCATGCCACCATCCTGGAAGAAAAACATTATGTCATTTTCCATTCTAATTATAGAATTATCTTGCTTGTGCTTGACTGCGGTTTTGGATTATTAAACAAACCAGGTTTATTTCTAGTTGCCACAGTAACAGGAGGAGTCAGCAAAAAAAGCCCAACCTTGTGACCACCTAACCATGACATTAAACTACAGCTGATGAGATACTGAAATTACCCTTAAAACTCTAGTTAACTATACTATAAGGCAATATGAAGTGCAACAGCCAGACTGTACAAATACTGAACAGTCCCAGTTCCTGAAACTACTTAATTAATAACTAAGTTAACAACCAGTTAATAACTGTTAAATTCAAACACATGCTAAAACAAGTGAAGCAAATTCTTGTGCAACTTTCTGAACTGAGCTGGCAGTGAGCATGTACATTATTATGTGTTTTCTAGAATCAGTGTTATGACACAGGTAGATATTAGAAAGAATACAGCAAAAAAATGCATATGGGAACCCCATCTGGTGCCTAGGAAAATGCTCTTTTTCAACATAAGGTTGATTTCCATGCATATCCTGGAGCCCATAATATTTATAACGCATACATACAAATACATAATACGTAAACAGAAAACAATTGATCAAACTTAAAAAGTTATTAAACAAACTCAGATGGTATAAATAAATTAGATCTTATAAACTTCCTCTATCTGGAGTTTTTGCTATGAATCCCAAGCATTTAATTTATAAAGTAAAAGTAACCTGAAAATATTTTTGTTTGATTATTAGCCCTGTTGTTAAAACATTCTGGTGAAGAATACAGTAAAATAAGGAAATGTAAGGCACTCACTCCGGTTTCTTGTCCTCTTTCATTTAGCAGAGGTATTAGTTTGAAGGGAAAAGACCTGCTTTGGTTACCTACAAGATCCTTAAGTGCTACGGAGGCACTGCCAATTAATCTGAAACAAAGTAAAAATTATTATCAGAATGTAAGCATACATCAAACATAAGTTGCCTTCTGCTGATGCCTGTTAGTCAACCATGTAACTCCAGCCATGACTTGAACACCCAAGAGAAAAAAAAAATCACTGTAAATGTTATCTAATGATTGTGTACTGCTAATTTATATTTTCTGTTTCACTTCACTTATATGTGCTGGTGTTCTTTAAGACACAGCTTTAAGCTAAAAGCTAACAGACTAATAAAATTCATGTCTAGTTTTGAAAATAATCTTCTGTATAACTTTTGACAGCCATTTCACTTGTTTCAGGAATGGAATTACAACTGATAGAATACCAGATGTAATACTTTTATTTCCCTACATAGCTTCGCAAGTGGTCATATGATAAATCAGGTATAAAAACTACGTACCACAACTATTCTACTACACAGAGAGACAAAAGACATACACACATCTCTGTAATGAATACAGAATGAAACAGAACAAATGCAGTCAATGAGTTTACTAGAGGCTTCACAAAATTAATCTTCTTGCCTATACTGTATGTTTTGGAATAGGTTGCCTCCTTGCCTCTAAATTCTCAGAATGTTTTAATATGGCTCTAGAGAAGCCTAACAAAGGAAGCTTCCCAGGAGATCAGACATTCTGTGTTAGACTCTCCTGAGCTACTTCTGCCTACTTTCAGGTTGCATTTTTCAGCCCTATCCTCTTCCCAAAAAGTGAAAATTACATGTACTTTTAAGCTGAGAAACTTCTTTCCAATAGTCTCATGATACCTGGCACAGTATTTTATTCCCATAGTATGTAGTAACAGTTTACTCTCATAATGAAGTGGATTATTGGAATAACTGAGATTTTTTTTCCCATGAAAAAAACCCAAGATAATTTCACCCTGTAAACATTACAAAGAACAGGTTTGACAAACAAATTGCCAGCTTTGCTGCCAAAGTAGAAAAAAGATCTGTACATGGAAAATTTGACTTGGGTCCCTTTAAATGGATTACAGTGGTTTTTTTTAAGGAGAAGCTAAAGATGCATAGGCAGTTTTCTGACATGGAGCACTATTATAGCTACCCTCAGGTACTATGTCACTAGAGTATAATTTACTTTAACAAAGTATTGTAGGATAGGTGAGTAGAAAACATTATTTTCCTGTAAATACACATTCTAGGTATTACACATTAAAACTTGTTTTGTCAACTGAGCACAAAAACTAACACCTTCTTTTTGAATGATCTATTAGTATTACTTTGGTGCTGCCACCTCCTCATCCAACTCAGCTCTCCCAGTTCATCTCACTCCTCCAAATCCCAGTCATCTTTTTTATAATTTTGACTTCCTACTCAAACCTTTCACCGCTGGTCTGATGCCATCCCTAACATCTGCCTTTCTTCACTGAACAAACACCTGGATTCTGCATTGTAGCCTTGACCTTGTCTCCTTTAAAAAAGGATGGATATACATCTAGTTATTTCAGTAAGCATTAATCAGGCACATTTATTTTTTTTACAAATTGTTACACAGAGCTGGATGTCAGCTGACACACTGAATCAACGACATGCCTAAGAAGCATTTTCTCCTGTCATGAAATCAAAACTGCACTTAACACGTAAGACAAACATAGATTTGGAATATCAGATACATAAGCTGTGGTCTTATTTAGTCTTCCAACTGTAGCATTATTTGACATTGCTTGTGAATAGATGTGGCAAATCTGGACACTAAACAGTAATGTCCCCTTAGCTCAGGAAACATTGTTAGTTGTTCTCTCCAACAGAAAGAGACTTTATTTTTTTCCGTTATGGCTTTCATGTTCCAAGAAGTGGTGTTACATGGAAATCAAGCAAGTCTGACAATACATACTAAAGAGAATGTCTCCCTTGATATTTGAACAAACTTTTCTATGCAGAGAGCAGATGTCATGCAGACAGACACTGATACTATTAAAGTCAAAGAAGAGCAGAAAGGATTAATTCCATAATGACTACAAATCTCAAAGTAGTCATGACGGAAAAATACTGGGTACCTTAATGCATTTTTCTCTTTATTACATAGGCTTGTGACATGGTAATAGCTCTGAAAGCAAGTATAATGTAAGCAAATGGGGAAACATTCCTACATTTTGAAGGAAAAAAATGCTTGAACTGCATTTATACAGATGTATACTGAAAAAAAATCAAATCCTCTTCACTTTTTCCTATAGTTCAAAGTTAATCAATAAAAACTTTCAATTCCAAATATTCTTATTTTCCCCAAATCCTTCAGTTGTGACTAAACCTTCTCACTTGAGAGTAACAGAGAGAAATGTACATAATTTGAGGTAAGAAAGAAGAAACACGAGAAGACTGCCCACAACCATCTAGTCTATTCCTATGCATATTTGTTTAAAAAAAAATGTAGACTTGTGATTTTGATTTGATATAAGCTGGAGTGATTTATATTAACTTCAAAAAGAACTTCAGTTGAGAAGTCACCCAGTCTCAAATCATCCATATGACTGTTTCAGCAACCACACCCTATCAGGTGACATTACTCAAGATAAGCTGTTCAACAGTAGTGCTTTTGAAATTTTCCAGTGTAAATTTTTATTTCTACATCCTCATCTGTCTGTGCAAAAAAAACCAGGCAGACATTTGAATATATAGCAATCATTTTTAAAATTCTGATCACCTTCAGAAGACTGAAGAGGGAGTCAGTTACATAGACTACTTGCTTGCTACTACTTGCCTCTGAAGTCCTTTGTTCCCTCCTCCTCTAACAGTTTGGCCCACTTGAGTCTTCAGTCTTTTTCCACTCTAGCAAGAGTGAGACATTTAATATTCAGCCTATATACTATTTTAGACTACATCTAACCTTTAGTCAAATTCTAAGCTCTAGGTATTTAGTCTTTTGCCTTCCCCAAAATGGTTCTGTTCATTGGATTCGGCCTATTTCATCCTTCTTTTAGCAGAACCATAAAACTGATGTGGTAGGAAGAGACCACTCAAGATCATTCAGTCCAACCCTTCTGCTCAAGCAGAGTGAGCTACAACAGGTTGCCCAGGACCATGTCCAGTCTGGTTTTGATCACGCAACTATGATTTTCAAAACTAACAAGGAAAGCCTCAAGGACATCACCAGGTCTCATCTTTGTCATTTGTACAGGTCTTGGAAAAAGCTTTGTTTCCAGAGATGCTTCTCTCAAGTCTCTAATCTTTGCAACTATGTTGGGTAAGATCAGACAGTAGTAGCTGTTGTTGCAACATCATATCCATTAACAGTCCATTGTTATTTAACCTTTGCTGGAAGGTCTGCTACTGTACTCACTTCTGACATGCAATTATACCACCAGTACTCTGGTGACTATTGGGAAGCTGCAGTGCTCCTCTGAAGACTTTTTCTCTCCAGGCAGGACTGCATGCTATCTCCCTCAAAAGTCATGACTTTCAATTGGACAAGGAGTTCTTTTCTTCCAGCACAGGTGAAAAGACTACCTGTCACCTACTTATCATCAAAGGATACTGCTTTTTGCTAGTGAAAAGACTTGATATCAGCTACTCATCATCAAGGGGCATTGCTCTTTGTTAGTGCTATTTCAGCTTGCTTTCTCTTGCCTAGGCAGACAGTATTTGCCCATTTAATTCCAGGTATCACTAAGTACCATATTTTCAGCTTTCAAAATAGCTCAGTATACCCTGACGTTTTGCTCATCAGCTCTTTCGGCAGCAGATGCCAAATGAGCGTTGCTTCTCAGCTCTGCTTAAGTACCTTTATGGCTATCCTTAAGATTTGTGTCTGAACAGTACCTTGTCAGACAGGTCTCTTAAAAACTTTCCAGCTCTGCAGAAATAAAGCAAAAAACCTGTCCTGCCACAAGCAGTTTAAACATTCTTTTCCACCACTGAATAAGGCACCAAAGATAAATGTGAAAACCACACATTTAGAAGGAGATTTTAAATCTCTTCGAATGTATCTTATCAGTACTAGGTCTGTGATACTTTTCCCTCCATTAATCAAAAGGAAATGCTTGGTTTACCACCAGTGTGCAATCAGTGAACTATTGTGACCAAGCAGTAAACAAGAGTCTTGCATTTGTGCCAAAGCTAATTAATCCGTTACTGCTGTGGTTAGCACTTCCTGTTAGCCACCCAAATAACCAAGTGAAACTTCACACCCATGCATCATCAGGAAATGCTAACTCACACTACCAACCATTTTATTGCTACTCCTCTGTTTGAGGGTATCTATTTATAATGAATTCTTTAGCACATCACATCCTCGAGCTGCTTGCCTACTACTTCTGCTGAAGGCCCTGTGATTTTAACTCAGTGAGAGTTAAGGATTTAAATTCTTATTATTTTGAAAGGCTACTTTTGTCAGAGGTTTATTCTCATCAGCAGACTGGATCCCACACTGCAATTAGTTACTGCACTGAAACTTTATTTCTCAGTGTATATATTCCATTATAGATTCCATGCTGCAAGACAAAACAGCCACCTTCATGCTGTTTTAAAATTTCTATTAAGAGCAAACCAATTATTTGTATCTTCTTTATTTGGTAATACTCTTTGCAAGAACAAACTTTAAAAATGAAACAAAGCACAGATACTATTTTATACATGCCAAGAAACCCTTAAAACTGAACTGCAGCCAAGCTCAACCTTGCATACAACGTGTGCAAGGAAAACCTGCAACTATGCTCAGGCCCACTGACATGGAAAAGAATCCATAAAAAAAGGTCAGGTGTAGGAGGATTCAGATTATCTAGAATCATTTAACTATGGAAAATACATAACATACATGATTAAATAATTTGCTGCACTGTTCATCTGTGGTCACATTTTTCTTCTTGAGAAAAGGGTGTGCCCAATCTGTTTTTCCTCTGTGTTGCTAGGTTACTAACTATGCAGGGAACGTGAGGAAACATAACTCCAAATCTCTTTTAAAAGAATGAAAATCACTTCATTCAAATATGACTGTACTTTCCTGTTAACATTATTCTTTTAACTTCACAGGGACAACTGATTTACTAAGATTTCTTTTTTTCCTTCAAACTGCATAAAAAGATTTGTGTTCTGAGAATTTGAACTCGTTCTATTCACAGTATTAGACATAATAGAAAACAGATGTTTTGTCTTTTTAAGCATCCTCATGCTGGAAATTCTAGCTAAGCATGAACCATACGAGTCCTCTTTGGCTTATTCCTATGTTTGTGTGCATGTCAGTGTGGTTTGCTTTGCCTTACTTATCTTTCTCAAAGACTGTCTTTTCACCATGACGAGAACTCATTTAATTTATCTGGAGAAGTTCAGCAATCCTGTAAATGAGGCAGTAAATTCTATGTCCAGGGAAAAATAAATGGGAAAATACTCAAACATTCTCTGGGGTCTGATTTACAGAAGCATGCCAAAGCAATGAGTGAATTGTGAAAGAGGGTAACATCTACTGTGCTCCTCCTCCTGTATCGGTGTAAGAAAGGACTGGATGAAGAGCATGGAACAGCAGGTTACACTGCAACCTTCTGCTATGTTGTTTTACAGGGGAGTATGGGTTCTGTAGCCACCTCTTACGTGGCTACAGCAATAGGCCAGGTTCCCAGAACTAGTCAACTATTCCAGAACAATGCATGGAATAGCAGAGTATGTACTGGCTTGGAGCTTGTGAGTGAGCAGTCAGAGCAAGCTGGAGTTGAGAAATACATTGTTCTGCACACTGTATCAAAGAACTGTGGCACAATGTTTGAGCAAAAGGTGTCTCCACCTTGAAAACAGCAATAGCAATCCCCAGTGCTTGTTTTCCTGCAAAAGAAAGAAAATAAAGCCAAAAACATGGTGTAGTTTCATCTCAGTGCTCTCTCAGGTGACACAGTCCTCTAGATGTACATGCTACACTCAAAACCAAAAAAAATTCCAATGCAATCCAGTCTTTAAAGATGTATACCCATGAACCTCTAAGGAAAGATTATTGGCTAGACTCAAATTCCACTTAATTTAAACACCACATACACCTCCCAAGTAAATGGGTCTACTAATTACTAATGTCAAAAGCACACTGTAAACACTGGGTTTCTGAAATATTGGGTCTTTACCTCTGCAAGACTTCAGATCAGGTAATGGCATCAAATTTATATGTAAAAATTGATACTTTGCTCCCCTCTTCTTTTAAACTGTCATTACGATAGCTCTCAGTAGTAAGAGCAGCTCCATACACAGAAGTCACTCTTCCAATGAATTTTACTGGTTTATTGTTAAAATTGTACACAGAATAAGTAAGTAGTGGACAACTTCCAGTGCACAGACCCAAGCAAAACAAACAAGCCTTTGCACAAGCTGGGAGTGAAGCGCTACAAATATGAGTCCAGATGACATTTATAAATACAATTTGAAAAAAACCCAAAACATCTGCCTTACACAGAGAAGCATTTTAGGGGCTTTAGATAAGTACCTTTTTTTTTTCTGCCACAAAATCCCCTACGACATTCTGAGAACTGGCAAGTTTTCCTAAATCAAGTTCTGTGATTTCCCTGAAGTAAGAGGCATGCACTATACGCTTGCTTTATTGAGCCACAGGAATCTGAAGAATGAGAGATCTGAGGGCATTGGCTTGACTCACAGTGATTTTACAATAGAGCTGTTTGGAGTATTGTAAAAACGTGAATTCACATATTGGGAGAAGGCACAAAGTAGTAAAGAAAAGCTAATAATGGAAGTGGACTCGCATCAGTAAATGTGAATGTAGACATAGTTCAGTGTCATAAAATATCAAAAATTGCCAGGGGAAAAAAAAAAAAAAGGATGATGGCAGGATATCTTACTCCCCCTCAAAATAGCAACACTACTTGGCAGAGTAAAGTGCAGAGTAAAATGCAGCAGAGAAATTGATCCTTGTTGAAAATCTAGGACTTTATAGACTGAAGCAGTGAACTGGCATCTCATTTTGGATGTTTTTTTTTCTGCAGAGATTAAAAAAATAATCTCTATGAGTGATGATTGTCCAAAGGTATGTATTTATCTTTTTAGACAAAAATTCTATGATTTAAGTGAAGATAGGCAAAAGAGCTTAACAGCTATGGATTAACTAAAGATTAAAGACATTGCTGAAGCTTTATCTTCTTGTGCCAGTTAAGAAGGAATTCCAAGACTTTGACAGAGCCTTTAGAACAAACATGTTTCGAGACAAAATAATACACACTATCTTTGATGCGGATTAAGTGAAAGAAAGCTTTCTGATTAGCCTGACACCACCCAAGACCTTACCCTTTCCTGCAATTGACTTTGGGGACCAGGTTTATTTGTGTGATATGACAAATAGTATGCAAAACATAAGAGGTCGTTAATAATTTCAACTGGCAATTTACGTCTTCTTCATTAAAATGCATTGCTTTAAGGTGTCCTGCACACCTCCAATTCTGATGTTAAATTAAAGCTCAAATGCTATAAAACTTCAGTTGCAGTTTGCTGTTTTTAAAAAAAAGTCTATTGTTTTATGTTCATGACCACATAAAACTTGTGAAGAATCTCCATTATATAGTTGTTCCATCACAAATACAGCAGGAACCACAAAGTCCAAGTCAGAAAGACAAAAAGTACCCTCCAGTTTTACTAAACTTTATCTATTATGCTTTTTAATAGAATATGAGCAAATTGAATTATGGTGTCCCCATATACACAATTTAAAGTCTTCACAGCAATAAATTTTTACAATGGCTACAGCCAAAAGATCCAATCAATTCATTTCACAGGATCAAATCTAGTCTTCTTAAAAACATAAAGTCTGAAAAATACAAAGATTTATCTTAGAAGTTAGTCAAGTAAGACACCTAAATTACTCACATGTTTTAGTTATTGTATGTTCCCATTCTGTAACAGTATAAAGCTACAAAAAATGTTTAAACACCAACACGGATACTGACAGCATTTCAGTACTCTAAAATCTTTCACAATGTTGTCTCCTTTCATATGAAGATAGGAGCCACTCTGAACTGAGGTTTCATTCTCAGCATCTGAAGAAGCAGGATTTAAAACAGTTTAAAAAATCACTTCCAGAAAAATCACATTCTGCATTCTTTTCTCCTACAATTACTTTAGGTGTAGAAAAAGATAGATATGTATTTTTTTGGTTGAAAGAAATCTATTTTTGTTTTGTGTGATATTCTTCCAGGCACACACAGATACAGCTACGATTTATCTTCAGGTCTCTAAAATTGATAATAAATATTTTTGTCAAAACTAGATGTTTTTTCCAGAGCACTGAGAACTCAACGAACAACTGTACAAATGAAACCTTCCTTTATCCTCTTTCGCAAATGAAAAAAAAAATAATAAAAAAAGGATCGCACACAAAAGAACTGCAGGCTTAGATCCCATGATACTTGATTTTTAGATGTCTGAAAAATGCAGAACCCAATTCTAGATATGTAGAGGATGTACATAACACACGGGTAGAGTTCAGACTTTTAGAATACATTTCAAGCCTATCAACACGCACTAAGAGCACTAACCAAAACAGATATGGTGCAGGAAGGAAAAAAGCCTTAAATTCCTGCACTTTAGGGACATCGTGAAAATGAGTATTTCTGCTTGCTGAAGACCTAAATTCTGAATCCTTTACTCGTAGCAGGAGTCTCTGCCATTCCTTTCCAAGAAATGAATGTCAGAAAAGGAAATTCTTAGTGGTCTCCCACTCCATGTTTATGTCTAGAGTACTCCTCTAAGGAACAGGAAGCTAGATATAAACACTCTTGTTCTTCTGAGGTTATTCAATTTACCTTAACATCAAACTACATATTTTCTTAACAAAGCAAAATCCATAACCAAAACAAAACCAAAAAAGAAAAGAAAACAAAACAAAACACAAACCCCACCAACCGAAGAAGAATCCTCAATCCATTTTAAATAATGCTTTTAAAATACAAACAGAAAAGGAGGTAGCAACAGCATGTTCAGTCTTCCATATATACAACGAGCCTGAAGCTTATAACACTCAGACAACAATTAGAGACAGATTCATTCCCCTACTCAGTAAGAGAATTTACCCTGGTATCTGATATCAAAAAAGAGTTCTGCAAGCCGGCCTTGGGAAATGTTACTTTTGTTTTCAACTTCAAGCTTTATAATGACTCTGCACAGAACTCACAATTCATTGGGCCAGGAAGACTACTCAGGACACTAAAAATAATAGAAAGTCAGATTCCATTCCCCAAAATGGTTTTGCACTTTATCCAATATATTTATCCTGATGACTAAGTCAGTCTCCTGGGAGATGAGCCTAGGACCTCAATTCCTCCAGACAAGATAGAAAATTGAACTTAGGCTTCCCCTCTTCCTAGGCAAGGCCTCTTGGGGAGATTTTAAAAGATGGTTTAGAGCCATCTTAGGGAAGGAGAGGAGGGAAACTAAAAACAACAAACATACTTGTTTTGTCCAATTGTTTCAAAATCCTTCACGATAATTGTCAGCGAAGATGAATTATCCAGAGCAATTCCTTTCAAGTCGAATTCAAGAATCTAAAGAAAACATGGAGCAAAACCAAATTATAATGATAAGTTATGTGTAAACTAATTAATAGCAGAGTAGTGTATACAACAAAATTATTCAGAAACAATTTTGAGAGGCAGAGCAAGCCAACTTACATTTGCAAAAGCAAAGTTAAAAATCTGGGAACATGCTTGGAGCAAAATCTTGATAGTTTTTGTTTGATAGTTACTAGTACAAATAACAGAAAAATAACTAAATTGCTTAATACTGAGCCATAACCTCTTTTGCAGTTCCACTTCCTCATACTAATAAGTATTTTCTCGTAATTCATAAGATCTGATACTACTCCTCTGCAATACTGGTTGAAGTCAGTTGCTTTTGAGTACAGCTAAGTATTTGTAGGTTCCCTTTCTTTGCATTCCTGATTACAAAACGCAAGAATAATACTTAACTTCCACTTCTGGTTGTGAAAACATACTAAAAAAAGTGTTTTCCCCAAGAAAAATACTACTGAAGATACAAAATAGGAACAATCCTACAAATAAATCATGAGGAACTTCAACACATGATTCTTTCTACTCTGTAGGGTCATTTCCTAGTATATAATAGAGGATCCAATAATATTCCCATACACACAGCTAAGCAACAGCTCAATATTATTTGTTCCACAGTATGAAGGAATAAAAACGGACCACCAGATATCCATCTACTTTTACATAAAAAACATTACATAATGAATTGCAATATATGGTGCAAGATAAACCCATTCACCTGCACTTACTAACACTAGTTTCTATTTCTAACCAATATTCACAGCTGTAGAAACTGACTTATTTTACAAGTGTTTTGTCTTAATACAGATCAAGAATTGATTAAAAAACATAATTACCTCATTCCAAACAGGATTAAGTTCACTATCAATTTTCTTTGTTTTCTTTTTTTCATCTGCAAATACAAACAAAATATGATGATCTAGTTTTGCTAAAGAGCTATGCAAATACCACAATTTTCCCTTTCATTAAAAAAAAAAAAAAAAAAAAAAAAAAAAAAAAGTTTGAGCTTTAAAACAAATGTTCCAATCATTTTTGCCTCTTCCAGAAGTTGCAGACTTTACAATCAAAAAGTCTCCTGGGCAATTTTAGCAGTTAAGGTTTATTATTCTGTTTTGTTTAAACATAGCTAAGATGTATTCCCAAAAAGCAAAATTAGTATTTCTGTTTCTCAACCTTTGTGTGACCCTTGACTGCAATGTCAGTAATGATAAAAGATGGCAGACTAGAAGACTTGGAGACTTCAAACCAAACAGTAACCTCAAAGTGAACTCCAGTAGTAAAGAAAATCTGTTACACATTTACTATATCCAAGTTAGAAAACACCTAGAAGTGTTCAGCTCTGAAATAAAATCACCTTGAAAAAAAATTCTTCAGAAGATATTCCTAGTGTCAGCATTTTCTGCTTTAAATGAGCAAGTAATAGCAGAAATACACATGCATAAAAGAGGAAATGCTGTCCTTCCTGAAACAAAAAATGATTTCCAGAGGTTATGCAGATCACTTCACTGACACATACTATAGCCTAAAATTTATAAATTTTTCATACTTCATGGCAAAATTTGCATTTAGTCAAATTTGCAATTGCATTTTGCAATTCAGTTCAAATTATTTTTCCTGAGAGGAATACAACTCAAGTGTTGCAGAGGCTCTCTGCAGGCTTCCACACCTAATAAAAAGGGAAACAAAATTCTGTTCTTACAACAGGTTCAAAGCAGCTAATACACCATGGCTTTCCACACTGGCAAACACGCAGATGTCTCAACAGTAAGTGCATATGTTAGTGATAAGAAATCAGTATAGTCAGTAAACTGATCTGTAAAATGCTCAGCCACCACAAGAAGGCTAAGCTTCATACATAGTCCTTGTAATTAAGGACTACAGTGAAGATAATAGCATTTCTGTTAGTCACAAGTTATGGCTAGACTTCACTAGGAAAAACACTGTAAAGGTCTCGAAGCAACACTAAAGATACACCACATGGGCAAGTTCATACACTATTCAAGCAGCAGACTGTGGTGGCTGCTTTTATTCAATAAAAGCATGATGTACTGAGAGCAAAGTCAGCCCACTGCAAATTGCAGGGACTGACTCATATTTATGTAACAGGAATTGTCTACAATTTATACAGGATATTGACTCACACCATCCCACAACGGAAAGAGCATTCATAACATACTGTGCTGTGGGCATGCATTTGTGGAACAAAGAACTACTTAATATGCAGTAGGAGAAATTCAGCTTCATGCTATCTAACATGAGACAAAGCATTTTCAAAACTGAATATCCTAGAATATCTGGAGGTTGGCACTGGTACTCCAACTGCCCCTGTAAGTAGGAGCTGAGCCAGGGAAAAAGGATGTTCTCAGTCTCAGGGGGTAGTGAAAAAAGGAACAGTTACAGCTGTTTGCAAAGGAGACAGTGAATCACAGACTAGATTCTGATGGAACTAGTAGATAAAAGTCCCTGCCCTAAGCTCAACTGTAGGAAAGCCCTGGCTTGAACAGTAATCTAGACAACTCCTGACAAGGAGCAGTATTTTACACTCTAAACTATTCATTTTCATGAATAGTAGAAGAGTAAGAATTTATGATTCCACTAACAAGATGCATACTGGAGGTTATACTAAGGAAAATACTTTTTGTTATGCATTTTTGTGAAATTGGAAAAAAAACCAACAAACCACTGAGAAACAGCTTACACTGGATTTTAGTCATAATTTTAGTTGAACTGTAGCATGCACATTCCTCAAACATGTATTTTATATGTTTTCTTCACTCTACTGACTTTATTACCTATTTTATCATTATTTTAATGCATTTGGTTTGGGTTTTTTTGTTGTTGTTTTGTTGTTGTTGCTGGTTTGTTTTGTTTTTAAACTGTAGCAAAGGGCTTTCTTCTTCCCACAAGAGATTAAAAAAAAAAAAAAAAAAAAAAGCCAATCAGAGTAAGATGACTATGCAGTTATTCCAGGAGCTCTCACAAGTTTGGTCTTCTTCCCTCTACTGGTAATGAATCCTGCTACAGTACTCAGTACCATAAACCACATCAAAGGGTTATATTGACACATGTTGTTTAATATTCTTAATTGGAAATTAATGTAATAAGGACTTAGTGATAATCAATGACAGTGTTGAAAAGGATTCAGTTTAAAACTGTTCCATCACTACAAGATGATGACAGTACTACAAAACAACCAATGCTTACAGCTTACTTTTTTCCTTCTAAGTAGCATTTTCATTAATTTCAGCACGTGTGGAATAGCAGAAGCAAACATTATCTTTTAGAAGAGTTTTAAGTCTAAGATTCAAGAGAGAATCACATTTCAGTTCACTAAGCTTTCATTAAACCTTCTGTGAACAAAGAGTTAAGATTGCATGGTGCCAGGAACTGCGGAATCAAACGGGCAGACCTCCAAACCCCAGGAAAGTAAAGTTAATTCTCCACAAAACAGAAAATATAACTTTAGTGAATAATTACACTCTAGTACTCTTTTCTTTCACACACTGAAATATAAACTAACATAGCTACAAAAGAAACTTTGTTGAAGTTGGCCCAATTAAACTGAATGCCATTTGACATCAGTTTTTAATGCATCGAGCTGTATGAGGCTGTCAGAAGGCAGGATCAAAGTGCTAAATGTTCTAGCACTGGCTGCACATAGAAGCAATTGTGTCACTTTTCACATCCAAAGAGAAGAATCTGGCACATTTTTATCCAGTTTGGTTTATCTGATGAACCAAAAGAATTGTACTGGTTTAATAATTATCACTTAGTGCCACTTTAGTAAATGGGAACGGTTTTTCATACTAATTTGACTAATAATTTGTCTCATGTAGAGTAATGATGAACTTGGAACAGCATCCAGTTCCAGAAAACAATACTTGTTTACTCTCAGGGTGTAGCTCTCTCTGAACACTGAGTTGTTCTTAAAGCAAATAAAAGTTCTTTCCCACTGGACTGAACACAAATTATGATAAAAACCCAACAAAAACAAACAAAAAAACCAAACAAATGTCTGCACAAAACTCCTCAACTGCAAACAAAATATCACAACAGAAACAACTGCCTATTTCCTATTAATAAATGCACCTAGTATGTATCACTCTATTAACTGGACTATGGTCTCTAGCTTAGTTACACAAATCTGATGAAGTCTATTCTATACACAGATGAAACTAAACTAATGCATATGTATAAACATAAAGTGTTTGTGGAGTTGAATAGTTGTATGATCATGGATCGCCTTTTTCTTCCCAACGTAGTCATAAAAGGTCTAAACCTGAGAGATGCTGTGTGTTTTCAATGAAGTCTGAAAATTACTGAACCTGACATCAGCAAAAGCTATGTAAGTTACAGTAAAAAACATTGTTTACTGAAGTATCATCTTCCACAGCAATTTTCTGTCAAGTTAGTACTGTTTTCTACAACTTCTCCAAGAATATGCCAGAATCAAACAAGATCATGAAAAGGTA
Source organism: Ramphastos sulfuratus (assembly GCA_013399055.1). Lineage (NCBI taxonomy): Eukaryota > Metazoa > Chordata > Aves > Piciformes > Ramphastidae > Ramphastos > Ramphastos sulfuratus. Next base: position 123,387 of record WBNM01034583.1, on the reverse strand, counting down.
CTGCAAGGCTATGGCCAAAGTCTTAAAAATACCTGAGTTTTTCCCAATTTGGAAAATAAACTCCCAATTGTGGTTTTGATGTCAGGAGCTACAGTGGGTGTGGTTTCTCATCTACACACTAACAAAACAAGGTAAAATGGGTTAAAAAAATAATTTATGAACATAAAAAACCCAGAAGTTCAACCTATTTCAGATATGATCCTTACACCAATTAAATCAGAGCTGCTCAGTAGCTGCCAAAAGCCTCCTATTTTCTGACACCTTTGAATCACTCTGGACAGAAGGCAAAGAATCAGAGTTGTGGTATGAAGTAAAACCATGTAAAAAGAAGTGTCATGTATATGATAAATTTAGTATCTTATTAAAAATTAATGAAGTTGCATTTAAGATTGGTTAAGCATATTTGTGAACATTAGAAGTCCCAGTTGTAGCACATAAAACACATTCCTTTAAGGTCTCTGTGCCCAGCCTCTGTGTTTGGATAACCAAAGGACTGAGAATCAAATTCAGTAATGGGGAAGAACAAAATAAATCTAAATCTTCTATTTAGTGGGTAAAAAATTAATTAAAGGACAGAGTAGGTACAAAAGATTACAAGGAGAAATCAGACACTTAAGGCATAAAAAAACCAAAGGCATAAACCAGCTCTGGAGTATGTCACTGCAGGAACAGAAAGGCAAAACCACGACAGGAAAGCTGAGCAAGACAAGAAACTGAAAAGAGAATACCAATACTTAAGAAGCCACAGAAACAAATGGAGCAAACCAGGAACAGTACTTTTTGTAGGGAAAACAGAGCAGTATTTTAAGAAATAGCAGGTTCCAAAAGTTACTGAGACAGGCTCAGCCACTTGCCCAAATATACAACAGAGATGAAAAACCCCAAACAAACAAAAAAAACCCAACCCAAACTTGCAAAATAGGTGGGAAAGAAAGGAAATGGAAGGACACTACATTTTTCTGATGTTGAAATAATGTATTCAAAAACTTATTTTGAAAATTAAGATAGAGGACATGTTCTGGAGCATCCTTTTCCAGCCTCCAGCAAAATAGTCCAGATTTCTAAACATGACAAATCCCTGGAATGTTTTTTTATACTTTCAGAAAAACTTTCCATTTAAGTGCATAGTTAGGAAAATAGATCATCAGGAATTAAGACGCCCATTTTTCACAGTATGGTTTCATGTATTACACGATCCGAAATTGCCTGGAGGTTCCTTAAAGACAAACCTGAAATCAAGTTCCTGTAGTCTAGTCATGTGAGGAAATGACAGCAACAGGTAAAACACACTGTAAAATATAATATAATTAGCTTTGCATATAAATTCTAACACACTATCTTCCTCTTGTCCCATATGTTTTCAATGAGTGTAAAATGTGGTTTCCCTCACAAAATTAGATAACCTCAGCAAGAAAAAAAATTAAGTGTAATTCAGTCTGCAAAAAATCGGTACAACACTGACCATTGGCTCTGCAAAGTCACTGAGAAATGACTTTTTTTTTTCAAATGGAAAACAAGGTAATCTTCCCTGTGAATTTATCTATGCAGTTAAATCTGTCGGTTTAAAGCAAAGGGCTAATCCTTTGCAAAAGCTTGTAAAATGTGGATCCTGAAACAGAAGCACTGTTAGCCAATGCAACCAGTTCAAACTTCTTTTGGTTAACTTCTGCCTCTCTAAAAAGTCTTCCCTTTACATCAAATGTAACTTCAGGAAAACACGTTTCCACCAGTTTTCACTTACTTAGAGCATTATCCTTCAGAAAACCTCCAAAGTACATTTATTACACTTTTCCTTACCTTTAAAAATAACAGAAACAATAGGATCTGGTTTCCCAAACTTGGTTTTAGGGATATTGGTAGCAGATTCCACAATCACCCGAAGCATTGCTTCCAGTCTTGACTAAATGTCGACTGTTACCAAAGAAATTAAAGGAAGTCTGAAGTTTCAAACTCCTTCACTTCTGGACTGAAATGCTAGCAGGAAGAGGAGGCAGGGAACAGCTGGTTTATAGTAAAGAAAGTCTATGGGTGGGTCTATGACGGGCTAGCCACTGAATGCAATGAAGGGGGAAAAAAAAAAAAAAAAGGTACCTGTAAATTGACACCAAGTTCTGTGTGCTGCACACAAAGAAACACAGCTCTTTCTAGCGAAATCCAGTAACAGAAAGGGCACAGTGTAAAAACGAATGGGGATTTTTTGGGTGTTGCTTTCATTCTTAAGCTGTGTGATACATCTCACAGGGCAAGAACAAGCATAAGTAACATCAAGCACATCACATTTGGCTCTTGGTATATCAAGGTATTACATTTCAGAACAGCTTATTTCCCCCCCCTTTTTATAATTTCACTTTGTAAATGTTTTCAGCTTGCCTGTCAGTGACTAATCGGAAAATACCTATGGTCTTAAAAAACAGTTTAAGTGCTCCCCCTCCAGTTGTGCTCTGGAACGACCACGTTGTACACACAGTAACAGGTCCCGTATTTAAGATGTTTAATAGATCTTCTGAGAAATTATATATATGCATAAAATTTAAAAGTATGTGACAAAATGTGAGAAGATCCTGTTTATTGTTTGGAGGCTTGTAAGTATTAAGTCTTAAATACATGTAGAAGTCTCCACTATAAATGAAACTAGTAAAACCTAACATGGTAAGTAAAAAGAACTCTCTGCTCTGGAAAAGGATTTGTGGGGAAGAAAGGTAATCTAAAGCCAGCATTCTGGACAGGAAGAGAGTAAAAGACGCACAGGGGACAGTACTGAGAGGATCCAAACGACACGGCTTAAGCATCACACGTTATTGCTCCTTCGCTCATCCCAGTCTCAGACAAGTTCCCCAGCTGGTGCATGGCCAAAGCCACAGGCGAGCTGCCCAAGCAGGTGGCAGCCACTGTTCTTTCTGTCCAGCAGCGAGTGAACACTCACGCAGGGTGAGAAGAGCCATCTGCTGGGAAGCAGCGAGAGAACACCCACCACTTCTCCTACAACTGCTTTTTAACGAAGAAACTGAAACCGCCTTAAAAGGGAAAATCAATTATGACCTCACAAAGGGGAAGCAAACGCAGCCCCAGGCCACTCACGGGTGCCCAGCCGCCCTAGGCCACGCCCAGGCAGCGATCCCCTCCCGGGAGCAAGTCACCAGCATGTATAATGGAACAGAAAAAAGAGATGAGGATAAGAAAGGCCTTATAGCATTGGCCAGCCAGGTCTAGCAGCTGCTCATGCCAGCCAGTGGGGAACCTCCGCTCAGGCATTCCGCAGAGAATTCGTCAGCGCCCCTCCCGTCGTAACGGCCACCCACGCCTGGCAACTCGTGCCACCCGGTCCCCTCCGCCGGAGTCTTCGCGCATGCGTCGTTTAGCTCTGCCTTTTCTGACCCATTGGACATGCCGTAGCGTCGCTGTGACTGTGAGGTAAACCGGACGGAAGTGACGGTACTAGAGCCGCGGGATTCAAACTCTAGGAAGTGGGGCTGGGACGGGACTGGCTGGAACAGCTGTTGCCGGGTAAAAGCCCCTGCCTCGTTTGAGCCAAGTATTCACAGTTTGTGCTCCGTAGCCCGGTACGGGAGGCGCCTGTGGGAGCCAGGTCTACGCTGCACGGGCTTGACTAAAACCGTGCCACAAATCTCGTCCTACCTGGTAGAAAGGATTGCTGTTCTGTAACGCGACGTTTATTTTTTTTGTAGGTGCTTAAAGATGAATTCGAAGACCGCCAAAGATTTAATTGGTAAGTGGGGCTTAAAGTCGAGTAGCTCCAGACAGGAGAGTGACCTCGAGAAGTATAAGCAGGAGAATGCTGCCCTGAGAAAATCAATGGAGGAAGTCGTTAAACGGAAAAGCAAAATGACTGATACGGAAAGGAGAGGGCTTCTAGAGGTGAGGCGGATAGTTGTACGTGAGCTAACGTTTGTGATGCCCTCATTGTGTGCGGTTAGCATGAGTCAATATGTTTGACTTCCTAAGCAAGATGCCACTCTTTCCTCTTAAAACTTAGTTTACTCTGATAGCACTGCTGTTTTGATGTTTTTTTTTTTCTCAAATATTTTTCAACGACTGAAATATTAAAATTGCAATAATCTGACAAAGCTGTTAAATACAAAGACTCGAGGCCAGAGGTACCAATTAATCCATTAAGACCTGGCCTCATGTCCAACTGTTCGGAACAGTTGGTTCCAGAGAATTATTTTGAGCACTTACTGCAAAAAATGTGATGCTTGCACACAGTTGCTGAAGAGCATGCCAGAAAGTGCTGAGTATTTTCTTGAAATATATTCTCAAGCTCCCACTCAGATATAGGTAAATAAAATTATAATCATTTCACTATGTTGTTCTTTCATTACAACCAAAGACCAGAAATGAAAACGCTGCAATTTTCATGCCTTGTGACCACAAGCTTTAAGGTAACCTGTGGTTGCAGAGAAAAAAGGTCAAGGTTCTGTCAGGGTTTTCAGAAGGACTTGGAAACTTTAAATGAACTCTTTAAAAGGATGCTAATATTTCTAAGCTTCTTTTGACAGTAAGGTCTTTCATGTGTCTATGCTATGTCAGTTAAGAACTAATAATCTAAGTACCAGCTATGGCTAGGCAGCTTATGTGCTGTTGTGGTGCAGCTGAATTCTGTAGTGTATTTGTTGTCTCTGCTGGAATTTGATGCTTGCTCAGTGTTGGGTTCTTAGTTTACAGGTGGAAAATCACCGGCATGTTTAGATATGTCTTGGTGTCAGTAGTCTAATTCTAGTGTGGCTGTCAACTACTCCCTAAATTAGGCACTCTTAAAATTCAGTTTAATTCCGTTTCTCTGTCATCTTCTAGTGACTTGATGCAAACGTATAGGATTTCAACATCAATCCTTCTCATGGAAAATGAAATGCTATTGTAACAGAAGTTTATGTAGAGCCCTGGGGTACCTCAAATGAAGTGCTAAAGCTATGTAATAATTACCTGTGCTGGACGCCTACTGAAAAGAGAGTGCCTGTTGAAAATATCTACTAAAGCATATTTTGAAACTAAAAGGTTAGATAATTTGGAAAATGCGATCCCTTTCATGAATGCTTTCGTCTGCCTCTCTTTTAACTTCAATTATTATAATTTAATTTGCAAGAAGATTCTGCTGCTTCCTAAGAAATGTATTGCCAGCTCTTCACTGGAAATTATTTAGTGTTCTTGTACTGCTTGTGTTTTAAAGCTTTATGAACAGCAGTGATCTGTATTTGTACACAAAAATGAGTACCTACCAAGTCTGTCAAATTTGGTTCTTTTGCACTCTTCCCTTGTTTCGTCTATTTCACTTGTTTTAGTGTCACTTGAAATATTTCAGATTACTGTAATATTGTGATGATCGCTGTGATATTGTCTGTTTTGAGTAAAAAGTAATGCTTTCAGCAAAGGAAAACCTAAAAGCACCTTTCAATTAAGTGTCTTTGCAAACTTGCAAACTTCCTAGTTTACAAGTTGCATAGACTGGCACTTACTCATGTGTCACATTTTAATTCTCTCTAATTTAGAAAATACTTTCCCTTGAAAAAGAAAAAGAAAAATACATCCATCTTCTTGGAGAGAAGGACAAAGAAATCCAAAACCTGAAAGACAAGCTTAGCTCCAAAAACAACAGTAGTGAAGTCTCTTTACTACAAAGTCAACTAGAAGAAAAAACAAAGGAAGCAGAAAGAAGAGAACAGTTACTTCGTTCTCTGTCAGAAGAAATTGACAGGTTAAAATGTAATATATCCACTGTTACTACAAAATGTGGTGAGCTTGAAAACAGAGTTAGTACTTCTCAGGCATCCCAGGTAAGCACTGAACAAACACTGTAATTGGAAAATCCAAATCTAGCCTGTTTACAGTTAAGCTATTTGTGCCCACTAAGCGCCAATATCTGTTATAAAATCTTATAAGCTGTGTTGCATGCTGAAATACTCTTGTATGAAGAAAGATGGAATCCAGATTGAATGCTAAATGAAGAACACTCAAGGAGCACCATTTCAGGTAACGTAGCTGGGAAAGGAATGGAATTCTGTAATGCAGTACAGCAAGGCCCCCTTTTTCAGGTGATGTGACTTGTGATGCTACATGTAATGATCCACTCTTGCTTAAGATACATTAATATTACATTATCTACTTAAGATAATGTCCTTCTTGGGTTTGTGTGCTCAGTAATCAGACTGAGATGGCACCAGTAATAAAGACTGGGACATTAATAAAGACAAATTAAGCTCACCTAACTCAGCTTCAGTCATGGTAATATCCTTCTCCTCCCTGTTCTTATAAATCCTCATTTTGCTAGTTGCCTGTCTTATACATGGCATCGCACATGGTGATACTTCAATCTGATAAAAGACAGAACAGGAACAGCTGTTTCTCTCATTTGCAGTGGTTAATAGGTATGGTGCCAGGTACTTGGTAGGCTTTACAATGCACTTAGTTTTCTACAGTTGTTTATCTACTCCTGCCTGTTCTAATGTTCCATGAAAAATGCAGTAGTGTTTCAATAAGGGGTACAGGGAAGTTGGTGCCTGAAGTAGGTGCCCCTTTCTTCAGCTTTTTACCTGCAGATGGTGCTGCTTCTCCATGCTCCATACAGAATTTGAGTAATTTCTAGAAATTCTGTGTTATTCAAATATTGTAATTAATGTCTACTAATTTTCAATCACACATATGTAAGTCACTTTTAATAATGCAATATCATGGAAACTTAAAACTCAGTGGGTTTATTTTGAATTTCGAGAGACTTTGAACATTGCTAGAGATTTAAGAAAAATATGTTAACAGGTTTCCATGATATTTTTTTTTGTCAAGGAACTACCAAAATAACTTCGAATTTAAAACCAGATTTTTTTAAAAAATTGACTTATGTACACCAGACAACAAAATGTTACTGCTATTTTGCATGTTTGGAGAAACCTGAAAACAAGTCTAGCAATGCTACTTCAAACTGCTAGGTGGCATACGAGCAGCAGCTATACTCTGAAATGAAAATAACAGTTGTAGGACACGATTTTGAGAGTTTTCACTGAGGCAGAGTTCTAATGGTCATAGAAATAGGAAACCATGTAATTGTAGTATCTCAAAATCCTAGCTTTATTAGGAAGTGCTAAGGTTTAATAATTGGATTAAGTGTTATGCTGCCTTTTTTTTTTTCCCAGTTATAAAGTTTAAGTCCTGTCCCAAAAATCGCAGGAAAACTTGGAAAATGTAGCTTGGATTTGGGTAGTAATCTAAACTATCACCTTAAAGTTCTCTTTGACTTCTGTATTTGCACAATTTCAAAAATGGTTTCTATCAAGCAGTGAATAAACATGTCCAGTTATGAAGTACAACTGCCTAACTGCTCTCTCTTGTTTAATTTGAAGAGCCCTCCAACTCATACTTTAAGCACTCTACTGTGGATCAAGTCTAGGAAAATCAGTCAGTATGCCCTTATGGTTCTAAACAGGCTGGCATTGTTTCCCAGATGTTTGTAATCCTCCTGTTATCCCAGTGAGACTGTCAAGCTCTATGTTTCCCCAACAACTGCAGGTCTGGCTTACTGTCAAACTAGTATGAGGATACAAGAACAAAACAAACATCTCTTTTTCCTGTATTTAAATAATACCCTAAATATCTTAATTTTCAAAGCTCTCCTGCACCCTTCAGGTCTTCCAAGACAGTAATTCAGCAGAAGACATATGATATCCACCTTCAGAAATATTTTAGTGTAATTAAGCTGTGGATTTATGTAATAAATTAAATGTGAATGCTTGTCCTGTATCTTGCAGATCTAATCTTTTTGATTTTTATATCTATGAAATTATTTTCTACATTGTACATTTCTACATTCCTTAAAAAATAAATAAAAAAACACACCTGTGGATCTGTTTTCCATTTAAAAATATTCTTATGCTATTCATATGATATGAAAGAGGACTAGTTTTAGTGTTTCAGCCATCTGTTTTAAAGAATACTTATAAGGTTTATTCTTTGTCTGCAGGAAGCTGTAACAAACAGCACTGGATCAGCAACCAATCTTTATGAAGTTGAAAACCAACTGAGAGATGTAAGTTTCCTGTACAGCACAGGTACAAATTACCTGCAGCAAGATAGATTAAGAATGTAAATTATTGCTATAGACAGTTTTGGTAGTTTTGGGACCTTGGAGGGTATGTTGTCTTCTAAAATATATCTAAAATTATTTTGTAACAAGATGCTAATTGGAGAAAAAAAAACAAAGAGACACAATATTTCCTTCATCTTTGAAAAACTTTGCTTGGGGCATCAGAACAACGTGATTGCGGACAAAACAATCCCCAAGGAACCTGGCCTGACCTCAGATTTGACGCTGCCTGGACCAGTATTTAGCATAAGTTAAAACTGCAGCAATTTTAAACAACCTGACATCTTTCAAAATGAAGATTGTTGTTGTTGTTGTACAGAGAACATTCCTACAGTTTGCAATAGAATTAACTAGATTATCTTGAAACTGTTTAATATATAACTGTTAACATTTGTAAGAAATAAGACTAATATTTTTAAAATCTGATAAATTACCGGAGGCTACTTTGTCATTGTTCTCTTCATGAAGGCTCTTGAGAAAAATCAACAGTGGCTACTCTATGACCAGCAACGTGAAGCGTACGTCAGGGGATTGCTTGGAAGGATTTTTGAACTTGAGCAGAAGTCAGATAAAGCTAGCCAACAAGAATCTAAAGAATTCAGTTCAGAAGGTATTGACACTTTTTTTTGCCCACAAATGACCCAGAATGTAATTATCTGCAGAATAAGCATTCTGAAATCAAATTATAGCATAAATAAACAAAATCAAGACTTTTTTCTCAACATTTTGATTTCTTAGTGGTAAAACATCAGTGAAGTAAAATTTCTTTGCTTCCTGTTATCTATCTTTGTTCCTTGATCAACAGTATTTCAGGTCCTTATCTACTTCAAAGATGTTTTTTTAACAGCTTTGACACTCTATTTGCAACTTCTGTTTGTGGAAAGTGTTGAGACAAATATATGTATATATCCCATCCTTCAAAGTACACTTTCAGCCTACATAACAGAAGCACTAAGGATTTATTAGCTAGGTGTGGATCAGGGCTTTTAAACTTACTTTTTTCAAAATAAATACTGTAAACATGACTCAAGACTGACACGTTCTTTACTCACCTGAACAGCTGTTAGAGGGAAAAAACCTGCAATTGGGTTTGGCACTTGTCCACAACAGTGTTTCGCAATATGGGTCTGGCCACCTCTAGCTCACTTTGGTGCTATGCAGTTCCTCAATAATGAGCACCCTCAAGACTGACTTCAGTGGTGCTTCACCAGCATGTGGAATAAAATTAAAATCACACTGAACAGATGAAGCAGAAGGAGCTGGCTGTTTATTATCAAACTATTAATTTCATATATTCTGCAACTGACCTGCAAGATAAATTCACTAAATAGAACTAGCAACCATCTGGAGTAAGAGTATGTCCAAAATCGGCAAAGCCTGTAAATGTCTGCATTCCTTACTCAGCTTCTAGGTATATTATGTATTACTGCAGAATTTTTACAGTGTTGCTATTTTTTCCTACTTATTAAATTTTTCTTGGGTCAACAAGCAAAAATTTTTCTACTTCTAGTTTAAGTTACTAGGCTGTTAGTAAGATGCAGGTATTTTTCATCAAAAAGCCTATTCCAGTCCCTTCTATTTGCAATTTAGAAGTAACATAAAGGCATGCAATTTGAAAAAGATAGTCTGTAAAAGACAATGGATGGTCTGGATTTGGTCAGTGATGGTATCTCTGGGGAGGAAGCAATGCCAGAACCTTGGCTAAGGAGCCTAAATCTGAAAGTGAGAATCTTGTTGTGTCTTTGAGGCTTGATTCCCATGCATCAGTTTAATATATGAGGCCGTATAAGAACTATGTGTGTGTCATTGAGCTTGTATGGTCAGGGCAAAGGATACAAAATTCCTCTAAGAGTTGGTGAAGGAAGTAGCTGTAGCACAGTGTACCACACACAAAACAAGTTGTAGTTTTCCAGTAGCTACTGGGAAGGAGACTTTACTGCATTAGAAGTACTGCAAGCTGTTTGGCACCAAGCTGTGGTTAAATCTGAGCTGTGTGATTTCTATCAGTATGCCTTAAAATGCTGTCAAGGATTTAGTGTTCTGATTTTTAAGTGACCTTTTTTCCTCCCTCTATTACTATCTCAATTTCTGGTTCATTAAGGTCATCTACAGGAGGAAAAGCAAAAATATTATGACCAGCTGTTACTAACTGTTAAGAGTGATCTGGAGACTGAAAGATGTACTGTAACCCAGCTGAGAGCTGAACTTAATGAATACAAAAACAAGTACGAAGAAACACGACAGGAAAAAATGAGTTTAAATGCCTTATTGCAATCGCAACATGCTGCTGAAATGAAGACTTTCAAAAACGAAAATAAAATCAAAAGAGAAAAAGTGCAGAGATTAAAACAAGAAAATGAAACAATTAAAGGACAGCTCAGAGAAGAAAGAAAGAAGTCTGATGATCTTTTGTGTCAGGTAAGTGGATGCATTTGGAGGTGTAAGATCATTACTGGACACTCGAGAGCTGAGAAATACTTAATCAGAATGGACCATCATTCACTCGATCTGGTAACTTTACGTGTGTCTTTGTGAGTAAAACAATTATTCCTTCAATATAGCAAAAAATTAGTTTTTATTACAATAATATTTTAAAGATGTATTTCATCTGTTTGAATCAAAAGTCAAATTTTGGTGAAATTTTCTTGAACTTAATTGTTCACTTGTCTTGTGAGACAAAACGAGAAGTGAGAGAGTATTTAATTGATTCTAATCTACTTCCTCAAGGTTAATAGTAAATGGGAATAGGAAAGGTAAAAATTCAAATCCATACAAGCTATTTTTAACATACGGTCCTAACTATGAAATATCACTGGATAAGAACTATGCAGGCACACCTGAGTACCAAAAAGCAACAGCCAGTTGAGCAAGTTATCTTGCTTATCTTAATGTCTTAAGTTATTGTTTTCTTAAGTTAGCTATGGTACCTTCTGAGTTTTACACCTGCTCTCTTTGGAAAAAAAAAAAAAAAAGTTGCATTGCTTGGCTTTGTTTTTTAACATCCTGACACATTAGTGCAAACTTAGTGTTGTGTGTATGTTCTTGGGTGCATCCTGGCGATCACCTAGGTAAGGTTTTCAGACTGTAACATCATCCTGCGTTCCTCCTGCTCAATACAATAATGTTTCTTTGGCATTTTCCCTAGGGAAGTAGAGCCTGCTCTCTTTGGATGTTGCACAACAGGCATACGTTTTCTGGTGGTTACTTCCATTCCTTTTTTTAGATTCATTATTTGTTACGCTTATTAGCTCTTGTATATGGAAGTTGTTCAATACAAATATTTTCCTGCCTTATAGGTGCAACTTCTTCGTAAATCATTGCTCAAACAGCAGGAGGAACACAGTAGGATAGCTTCGTTGGAACAACAGGTACCTTAACATGCTGATGCTTAATCTGTATAATGCATGGACTAACTTCAAATTTGAAAATGAGTAGTATATTAAAGTAATACTAGACATGAATATTAAACTGTAAATCATCTCTTGATGCTTCTAAAACTTTTGACACCTCTGCTGTGGAAATCTGTAACCTTTTAAAGGTAAGAGGGTCTAATCAAGTGTGATGCTCTTTTTTCCACGATCACTTGTTCAGGTATGGGAAGCATCCTAAAACTAATCTGCTCATTGAAGTTTTGTACTATATTTTTTATAATGTTACAAACAATTGTATTGCCACATTTTTCATGTTTTTTTTAAAAGTACTTTCATGCATATTTCTTCATGTTTTTTAAAAAACTGTCATATTTCTTTACTAAGCTTGGGGGGGTAGAGTGCTACTCATAGTTTCCATCCAAGTTATCTTGTTGCAAGGAGAAGATCATGAAGTATAAACTAGTGTTGTTTAATTAGAATTTGCACTTTTCTATAACATGTTCACTTTAAACTGCAACACAGTCTGAAATTGCCTCACACCAAACAACTTCCACCATCTCCCACCCCCACTGTCCAGTTCTTAGTAATTCTGTCTTTAATTTTCACTCTGGGGGGGTTGCCAGATCCAGATATGCACTGCAGATTTTGAGAATGAAAAGCTTGATCGACAGAACTTGCAGCATCGTTTATATAAAGCTCTTAAGGAACTGAGCAAGGCCAGGGAACAGAAAAACCATCTGGAACCAATGGTATGTACTGAATAACTTTGCAGGTGAATTTAGTCAAAGACTTTACATCCTTTCACTTTGGGACTTTATTTCAAGTGTAGTGAGTCTTCTTTTAATGTTATCATTAAAATATATAATGTTCACTGTAGGTGCTTGCATCCTGCATGTAGCCCCAGGGTGCAGAACCCTATGTCATCTAGCTAGGCATTGTTTTTTTTCCTAGGGTAGCACAGAGAACTAGCACTACAGAACATCCAGAAAGATCAGGTTGCTGAGTAGGGAACATAATTGTATTTTGTATAGCAATGTGTTGTCTAGTTGTCTGTTGCACAGTGATAAAGCTGCAGCATGCTTCTACATAGACTTGCTGCTAGTGAGCAAAATAAAGTAAGCCAGTGATATGAGTCCTGGACTTAGCATTTTGCTACAGATTTCTCCACTAATTATTAAGCAAGCCATTTAATCTGTTTTGCTGTGTTGCATCCAGGATTGTCCTGTTCTTGAGCAGAAGTTTGGTGTTTTTGAAACTGCTGTGTTTTCTAAGATTAGGTGATAGCTGGATAGGATTGACAAAACTGCAGTTCTGAATTTAAATGAGATTTAGAATGGAAACTGCTTATCTGTGTCTTTCATTAGATCTGGTCTGGGGTTGCTGTGATTTTTACAGAGAAGATAAATGCAAAAGCTCCTTACAACTTGCAAATGAGAAGAATTCTTCTGCAGCTGCCAGACTGCTCTCCTCCTTAATTTTATGTAACTTGGAATTATTTCCTCAGATGAGGAAGGGAATAAAATGAGTCCTGAGATACCGATGTTCTTTACTCAGGTTGCCTCTGGAGGAGCCTCACTTGCTAGAATTGCCATTGGTCCTGCTGCAAGGAGAGGCCACTGGAAAACTTGTCTGCTGGGAGTAGAAGTTGGGGCAGAGCAGGGAAGTTACAGATTTGAATTTCCCCATGCCAAGCAGGTGAAGGAGTACCTGTGAAAAGGGACAGCTTTTACAATTAGGGATAGCCTTCAAGAAATTTGACACATGGGATCAGGAGAGGACATTTTAGCAGAGCTTTACAGAAAGGTTGCATCCTATATAGAGGGAACTGAGGCATCATTTCATTAAGGAAAGATAATGTGTGAGTGGCAAGTAAGATGCTTGGGAAAGGATTCCTGATCAGAGATTGTGGAGAAACTTGCCTTAAATAGACTGCAGATAACGTTTCTCTAGACTAATTAAAATGTGGTGTTAGAATTGCATGACAGGCCCCCAATTATTAACATGAGTAGTGTAACTCATTTATCCATCTTTAAAAATCTCCCCTTAGTGCTGTAAAACACGTGGCTTGTGTTCCATCAAACCTCAGTATTTTTTCCTACAGTGTAGGCACAGCCCATCTTACACTAAAGCTTCTCCTTTTCCAGAAACCTCAGGAATCTGGACATGCAGAACTGCAGGATGACTTGCAAGATGCCTTTGAAGAGAAGCTGACTATGTATGATGGAAGTATGATGAAACATTCAAGCCTTCTTGATGAAAGTTTTCTTGAGTGTCCCAGATGTAAAGTGCAGTATCCAACAAGCCAGCACAGAGAATTACTAGCGCATATTGACTTTTGTACAGCTTGAGCTCCAAATGGACTTACTATATTAATACATACTGCCAATATGTACTTCTACAAAGGCAAAAAATCTTTTCAAAGTTTTTTTTTTTTTTTTTAATTAAGGTTGGGGAAAGGACTACTAATTTTGTAATTCAGTTCCACAAAAATAGTAATTTGTTTGCTCTCAAATATTTAACCTGACATTTTTGCAAAAAACAGCTACTGCACTGCTGGTTGCAAATGGAAATATTTATAGAATTAGGAATATTTATTTTGCACTATTAAAACAGTAAAAGCACACCTATTGTGTAAGAGTTTATTTTACTGTTTGGCATATCCAATTCTTAGGTGGTGAATTCTGTTGATTGAGCTTATACCTTTGCTAACAGTAATAGCTGCAAAGGATTTCTGGCTCTCATAGGTGCAGTGTATATCTATTTTTATATATATATGGGGTGGGAGGTGTGTACAGTGTGTGTATATATGTACATTATATGTCATATACATGCATAAAAACTCAGGAGGATTATGTTAGATCATTGCTGCTTAAGATTCATGTTGAAAACATCAGTCAGAAGTATTTTCTTGAACCACAGTCAGGGGAGACTTGAAGCTCATACAAAATGCTGACCAAGTTTTAAACTTTTTATAAAAAAAAAAAAAAAAAGCCATTGGGAAAGCAAATTCCTAGAAATACAAAGTTCCTTCATGTTGAAAAAAATGTCAGAGACTTTTTTGGGAAGTTTCAGATATAGAATTATGCTGAAGTAAACTTGTTTGCACTGCTGTATTTTAGAGGTTAAAGTTGGGAAATGTCAGTTATTCAATCTGTTATATTTGACAAATGTCCTGGTTTAAAAGTGCAGTTTTTAATAAATTGCTCTAGTGGATTTAAGTGTCACTATATTTTGGTACTAGTACAGAATACAAGTTAGTGATAAATTCTTGAAATAAATTTGCAAATCCATAAGGGAATTTTCTTCTAGCACCTGCTGTAAATCTGGATCTGTTGCTAGCATTTTGCTCCTTGCATTCATAGTTAATTTCAACAAGCAGTTCCTTCCACAAGCTGGACTGGATGGGGCCTTGAGCAACCTTGTCTAGTAGGAGGTGTCCCTCCCTAGGGCAGGGGTGTTGTAACTAGGTGATCTTTAAAACCCCTTCCAACTCACCCCAGTCTATGATTCTTTGATTGTTCAAGTGGGGAAATTTTGCAAAGAATAACCAGCTAAAATTAATTTGCTGCTTTTTATAAAAGTTTACAGTTTGCTAAGGGCAGTGAAATAGCCAAGGTCTATCTTTCCTTGGTATACTGATTTTGATTGCTAGCTGGTAGCTTTTTCTATCTTGCTTTGCTGCAAAACTGCTTGCACTCAGAAAAGAAGGCACTGGGATGACCTTATAGCAGCCTTCCAGTACCTGAAGGAGCCCTACAAGAAAGCAAGGAAAGGACTTTTTACAAGAGCTTATTATGATAGCATGAGAGGGAACAGCTTTAAGCTTGAGGAGGGCAAATTTAGATATTAGAAATTCTTTACCGGACACTGGAACAGGTTGCCCAGGGAGGTTGTGGATGCCACCTCCCTGAAAGTGTGCAAGGCCAGGTTGGATGAGGCCTTGAGAGAACTAGCCTAGTGAAATGTGTCCCTGCCCATAGCAGGGCGCTTGGAACTAGATGGCCTTTAAGGTCCCTTCCAACCCAAACCATTCTATAGATCTATGAATAATGCTCACTCCAATCTCCAATGATTATTCTTGAATAAGAGAGTATTTTCCAAGTTGTTTTCAATAACTTAAAATACCAAGTGATGTTTTCAGTGAAATCTAGTGTTTGAGAGATAGCTTGTAACATTTTATTTCATATCTGAATTAACTTTATGAAATTTATTGCATTAGCCAGTATTTATCCACTTGCCAATTTCACTGACCACATCTCAGACTGATCTTTGTGTTTGATAATTTGCTCAATTGCAGCAACAGGCTCTCTGACCAAAGATAAGATGAATGAACAACTGAAATGTGTATTATGCTTCAGAATCTTAAGGTTTTACCATAAGGGGAAATTTGTCTTAATTTCATGTTTGTCTTTCTATACATTTTAAAAATTCTGGATAGGCTGCTTTTTACTGCAGCCGAATAATTTTGATCCAGTTAATTTTAGATTCTGATGTTTGGACTTGATCTTAAAGGTCTTTTCCAATTGAAACAATTCTATGAATCTCTAATTAAAGTACTTTTGGAAGTTTTAAGTTGCTTGTCTTTTAACAACACATTAAGCAGTTAGTATTCCCAGCTGCATACTTGGCACAGTTTCTGCAAAAGGAAAATCTGATCTTTTATGTATTATAGATGAAATGTTTGCTTGCTACAGGTCAGCACTCTTCTGTAGTTCTGAGGTTTTATTAAATTAGCATAAAAAACTTTCTCATTAGAAGCTGATACTGTAGATGAAAGCTCAAACTTGATAATGAGATAACCTTTAAAAAAGTTTTGTTTGTTCCAACACCTTCTGAGCTTTAGCAATGCATTTAGTCCTATCTGCTAAATAGTATATCTAAGTGCAGAAAACCTGTACCGATGTAAATTGTATACAACACCAGTCTGCTAGATGTTGAAGAATAGCAAAATGACATTCTAGTGCATCACCTAGACCAGACCTATTCTGAAGGCAGAACTGTAAATCTTAATCACTTGCACGTAACTAAAACTATAAAACTCCCAGCTCTATAAAGCATGCAGATCACCTCACTGCTTTTCTTTCACTCTTCAGAAGCTAAGAAGCTGTCTTAATCTGAGAATTCTACATTAACCTAAAAGCAAATGAACAAGGAAAAGTTCTGCTGCTCCTTTATCTAGAGGATGAAGAGTTAGACAAAGAGAGGCTACTTTCCATATCTCATAATCTGATTGAACTGTTAAAATGACAGTAAGAGTTGTGGTTACAGTTTTATCTTGAAAATAAGTGATTATTATACAAGAAAGAGTATATATGCTACTTGTAGCATTTCTAATTTTTTTTCCTTTCTCTAATTTGGGAAACATGACAGAATTAGGTAAGCAGTAAGGGATGGCCCTGATGAAAGTCTCCAGATGTTAAAAATATGGCCACGTTATGTCAGTATGGGGGTCTGTTTGGGTTATTTTCAAGGAGAGCCATCTGGAACAAGGCAGTTGCCTATCTCCCAGGGAAGAGCAATGCAGGACCTCTCTGAAGTCAGCTGCACAGAAAGGAATTGAGTTGGAGGATTCTTCAATACAGATGGGATTTTAAAACACAGGGAAGTAAATAAAAGTGATGTCTAGTAAGGAAGAAATGAAGCTAAAGAATTATAGAAGAAATCAACTTCAGTTCCTGGAAAAAAACAGGAGGTATAGAACCAGCAGTGGTAATCATGTCACACGGCTCCAGTTTTCCTAACCAAACAAGTGCTATGGATAGGGAAAAAAGCAAAAGATGTGCTAATGTGGACCTTTCATCCAGGGAACAATGTAGGGAAATAACTATTTCCTCTAGTCTATACAATGGGGTGGCACAACTGGGCAAAAAGCTGCATTGCATACTTAAGGATCAATAATTTATAGCCCCCCAAACAAAACAGCAGTAAAAAATTGATCGTTGTTCTGACCCATATGGCCAGAATATACAGTGTCTGACAGCAACCTAAAGTGAATGCCTAGGGTAAGCTTAAGGATAGGGGACACATATGTGGGACTTTCTAATAATTTCCAGCTTTGAGAGCCAGATGTGGTTGCCATGTGTTAGTGCCTTTCCGTGCATTTATCTTCTATTCTCCCCTTATTAAAACATGAAAATTATTACCTAAGAATAATGTATTACACAATCCCACGGTAAGCTACATGATTCCAAAATTATTTATATTTTCATAGATTATGCATATGCTATTGGAGCGCACACAAAATCAGACATACTACAAGGTAGGAACTGAAAGGTCTTCAAAAGACAGCAGTGATTTTCAATTTATCAAGACCAGTGATCTAACATAAATATGATGAAATATTACATGTAGGAACAATCAACTATTAACCCCAGAAATAAATAGTATGACAGTGTATCAGTTCCTCCAGTTTATTGGGATTACAGTAAACAGTAACTTGAATATGACTCAATATCCTACCTGCATGATTTTCCAACAGTTTTACAATATGGTGAATAAATAGACTCTTACGTATTTTGCAAGTAAGCTTTCATTTCTAGTCAATACAGATGAGACTTTATAGCTGAAATGCTGTATCCAATTTTGAGACAAGAACAATTTAGACCAATGGGAATGTAGTAGAAGTCTTTCAGATTTCTGATCAAATTAACGAAAAAACATGACTCCTCTAGAAAGTCTAGATGTGCAGAAAGAAGGAATGTTGAGGAGTTGTAACTTCCCTTCTGTCATTGGAGACCTATGACAATGAGTCACTTTTTGGGGAAAAAAAAAAAAAAAAAAAAAAAGGCAGACTTCAAACAGGACACATAGCCATGAACTGAAACCTCACCTTACACCTGGTCTCCCTTCACAATTGGCACAGAGCTCTCTACCAGTATTCAGAGACATCTACTCATTTTACTCTGACTAATCGAAATTTGAAGTATTTCATACTGAATTAATAGGTTCAAAAACAGAAAGCAAGCTAAGGTGCTTCAGAATATCCTGTAAGAAACCGAAGAACACCTGCTGCTCCCCACAAGGTATTCTTCTAAGATGAGACATATGGGAAGGAAGGCAAGCCTATTCTCCTTAAACTTCATGAATAAGAGCACTCTCTAATCACTGGCTTCCTGAATAGAAGGGAAATAGATGACATTTGTGATCTCTGTACTGTGTGCAACCCAGCAGACCAACTTTTTCAGGGAATGTTTGAGTACAGCTCAAACTGTGAGTACAACTCAACTGTGAGTACCAGAGGTTGGTGACAAATTTTGTTTGTAAATCCTTCAGAGGCACACCACAGTATTTGCTTTGAGGGGTCTGCATCAAAGCTCGTCATTAGGAATGTAAGTAACTTTATACACACTTGAATGGCATAAAGTGGCACTTAAATATCATGCTGTAATTCTCCATGTAAATTTGCTCAGGATCTTAGTTCCTTGGCAAGAGGAATACCAGATACTGCAATGTTCAAATGAACCATTCGGATACCCTCTATTCACTGATAAACTCCCTAAATCCATGGGCTAGATGTGTAAGTCTAATACAGTATCTAAAACAATATTAAGAAACAACCTCGCTTGGTTGCAACAGTCTAACTGTGGCTAGTGGAGCTGAGTCATCCTGGTGAATCTTGGTTAGCATGCAGCATAATGGAGATCATGACCTTCCAGGGGAATTATCTGTTACATAGATTATGTACTTACATTTGCCCTCGGTTCAGAAAGAAATCCCTCCCCTGCTGAAAGTCATAAGGAAATTGTTGTGTTGCTGTCTGGTCTTGACAGTAAAAACCTGGTCCAGCCCTTATTAGAAAGCAAGTCTACTTAAGAGTATTATCAGCAGCTCCACTTTTGATTGAGGAATTGGTCAGTAACGCGGCTGCTACAGCTTGAAACTACAGTGTCACTGGCACATTATCTCAGGAAGCTTTTTGCCTCCTGATGAATACTGACCACAGGAAAATGAGACTCCTTGGAAGAAACTTGCTCACACCCCAGAAGATGCAGTTCTTCACGTGATCACATAGATCCACAGAAGCATCTCCTGTTTTCAGTGGACACCGGAGTGGGTGATCTTGGTACTATATGAAGATACCAAATTTGTATTTGCACTGAAAGTTCAAAATTACCCCTCAGACATTAATGAAAACAGCTCCTCTCACTGATACAAATGAATACAGTGAGTGAGTAGTTTGGCAACTTACTAAAATGCAAAATTAATCAGAACAGATTTGTATTTGAAACAATGGCATAATTCTAATTGATAGTGCCTATCAGCAGAACAGCTGAAGTATGGCAGAAGCAAAAATGAAAACAGAAAGCTAACCTTGGTTGAAAATTATGCTAAAACCTTTGTTATACAGACACAGCTTGAGTCACCTAAAAGCTTGGAACCTATTTTGTGAAGAGGAGAAAATATTGGTAGTGCAATGAATTTAAATCACTTAGCAAACATTAAATATGCAACACATCTGTTACAGAGGTTTGTACTATTTACTCACTGTGGTACAGGTGCACAAAAATAGACTCAGAGACTTGAAACACCAATATAGATGTAACAGAACGCATGAATAAGGCAAAAACCTTTGCTAGATCACATTGAAACAGAACAAGAATCCCTGCCTCCCAGAATTACCTAGCCCAAGAGGTCCATCTCTTTGGGAATATTTCTTATGGTCAAGAAATAAATAAACTGAACTATCTCCATCTGTCCTAAACAGTTCATGGTTGTCAAGGAAACAATCTGAAAAACACAGCTTGACTTAAGGTATCAGGCAACATAGCCCTTATCTGCCATAGAAAAGGCAAAGACTCAGGCTAGCATTCAGGATGAAGAGAGAGGGAAAAAAAAAAAAAAAGAAACAAGATATTTCCCTGGTAGGCTAGCTAACCATATCCACAGATGGCCCCACAACTTTCATTTAATCTAGAACAATGAAATCTGAGGTGACCCCATGTTTCACCACTTCTGAGCATAAAAGAGCAGGTAGGTTGAAAAAATGACATCGGTTAAGCAATTAGGTTTCCAAGCATTCTGTTAATCACTTCCTTGTCATAAGCACATGTGGAGCATACACAGCACACAGCATCCACCTATTACAGTAATGCCAGAGTAGCTCTATTGAGGTTATGATTCCTCTCTTCCTCAGATTTCATGTTATGATGGTTGCTATGATTGTAGCTACCCAACAGCAAATACAGCTTTTGTACTTTATGGGTGGGAAAAGAGAACTATTTTTTTAGATAATGGATCCATTAGACCCATGAGTAATCAGACTGGTTTTGTTCCTGCACAGAGCTCCCAAGCATTTGCTAAAACCACATGGAAATCTGAGTATTTCTTCACACTTCTGCTGCCCCAGACACAGGATTTTGCACACAAGTCAGCACAAAGCTCACTCACTAACAGTATACTAAATGCAGCATTTTTGCTTTGATTCCCCTGAGCAAACAATACACTTAATGCTAACCAAGATTCTCATTCACACCTAAGGACCAAAGCTAAATGTGATCCATTCTAAAGAAGATCAAATGTCTATCCTAGTACTTCTACATACTGTTTCATTTTTTGTACCTGCTTATCTCTGGCATTCCTCTCCTCTTTGACTGAAAACATCATACTTTCTTCAATAATGTTGCTTTGGATGTTTCTTTCCCTGTTTCCTTTCTCCCATTCTCCTTCAAATGCATTTATTTCACCCTGAATGGATAGGACCAGTTTATAATATAATTTTCTACTGATGCCAAAGGAGATACAGTTTGCATTCATACCACAACTTGCGTTTATTTGTACTACCATTTCCAGCTGACCCCACCCATCCCGTTAATGCCCTGAAAGTTTTCACAAAGGTACAAGCAGACTTCTAGCAATGGCTCTTTTCCAAATTCCAGTCTGTATTCAGAGCTGATCACTTCACTGCTTGCCAGCTGTCCAGAACTCCGGGGCTAGTTTGCCAGGTTGTATGAAGTCCTAGATCTGTGAGACTGGAGCAACTGCAAGGTATTTGCTATATTTCAAGATGTGATAATAATTTTTCAGAATCAGTCCATATCAGAGTCTACATGAATTGTGGCTAGGCATGTCAAACTTTGGTCATAAATATGAATAATAATCCTCAGTAGTTATATTAAATTTGCTGAAACCTTTGCAATATGGGCACAAGAGTTTTTTCTCCCGGCAAATTATGTTGAATAAAATGTGTTTCAAGACACTTGCCAGTTACTTGTGTTACTAGCTGCCAAAATAAAAAAAACTCTTTGCAATTTTTCTTATTGTCTCCAGTTCACAGGTCACAGCAGCCACTCAACAGTGAATCTGTCCACATTTCATGTAGTCAGAAGAATCAGTAGGCATTTGTAGGAGTACCTTGTACACCTGTTTAAGCTTCCCTGCAAACTTGCTGTTTGATGAGACAGCATAGACAGAAACACTTCCAGCTCAAGAGAAAACATGCTAATTTAAAACAATGTAAATTCTGCACTGGCAAAAATGTGGGAAGCAGTCCAGGAAAGACATCGCTCTTGTCATTCCTCATTAGGAGATTGTCCCTTAGAAGGACAGAGTTTCTGGAATCCCCACTAATCTGGAATCCCCACTAATGCCATTGCGTAAGCAGTTGAAGGCAGGGTCAGACCTAGGGTACCATGGAAGCACCACCCAGTCACCTGGTCCCACTGGCACACCAGTTTGGAATAACTCTCACGTAATCAAATGGTCTAAGTTCCATACAGCCAAGCATGTAACTGCACCCTGAAGTGGCTACACTGGTACAGAGTTAAACGAATTCAACCAGAGCTATCTAAAGTTATACAACTGTTTACCGTACTTTATGAAAACATTTTATCTTCTTTTATGGGACATTATCTGCTCGTCTGTGGTGCTTTATGTGCTTGACTCTCAGTCCATTTCTAAACCACTGGGAATGAAGAGCATAAGCGAAAAGGCCCACATTCAGCTACAATTTGAACAACTGCTTTCAGGAATCACCTAGAGGAAAAAAAATAGTTATTTTCTAGGTATGTCTTAATTCACCAGGCTTCTTTATCAAGAACTTGTAACACAGGTGGGTAAGACTCAGAATCAATTTAGTAAATGGATCCCAAAAATTAAGATAGTGACA
The DNA here is from genome assembly GCA_013399055.1 of Ramphastos sulfuratus. NCBI lineage: Eukaryota > Metazoa > Chordata > Aves > Piciformes > Ramphastidae > Ramphastos > Ramphastos sulfuratus. Next base: position 100,823 of record WBNM01034583.1, on the reverse strand, counting down.
CTTTTTCTCCACCCTGGACCACAGGTAGCACATGCAATGCACGTCTGCTGTTTCAAAACACCATCTTGAAACACAAGGCAATGGGGAAATTCATATTTTTTTTTACCTTAGAGCAGTGAAGGTTATCCCAGGCTTCCAAGAAGAGCTCTCGGAATGATCTGACAGCCATTCCCCCTCTTTTAAACCGTGCACACACCCCGAGTGGAAGGGGAACAGCCTGCGCAGCCTCCAAGGGTCACCAGCGCCCTGGAGGCCTGTAGAGCGGCACAGAGCAGGGACGGCCCTGAAGGAGGTGGTCAGGCCTAGGCTCCTCAGCATGCCAGTGCGCTGACCCGCACCCTATCTGAAGAGGTGTCAGGCAGCCCTGCTCAGCCCCAGCCCCTTGCTGCCTCAATACACGCCACAGCCTCACCTTTGTGTGAGCTGCAACATGTTTACCCTCCCACTTCCTTGTTCTACTTAGGCGCAAGGACCATAAACCACCCAGGTGGCACAGTTGAGCCCTCACTGGCACGGAGAGGAGGAAGAGGAGAGAAAGGGATGGCGGCCAACCCCCTGCTCCGTGTCAGAAGGGCACCCCGGGTGCCGCCGTGGTGGTTGGGAGCGCAGCCCTTCCCTTAGGGCTGGCGCTGCCACCTGCAGTGGGTCTCTCATGCCTGCTGGCCACCCTCATGCTGGGGTCCAGGAGCACACCAGGGGGCAACAGGACCTACTTCCCCTTCTTCTCAGACTTCAGGGGCCACAATGTGACGGCCCTGCGTGTTGGCGAGTCGTCTGCCCTGGCCTCCATCTTTTTGATGGCCTTGGTGGGAAATGTCTGGGGCATCTGCCTGCTGGTGCGGCGGCAGCAGCGCCGCCTGTGCGCTGCCAACTGCCTCGTCCTCAACCTCTTCTGCGCCGACCTGCTGTTCATCACCTCCATCCCATTCATCGCCGTTGTGCGGTGGACGGAGTCCTGGGAGCTAGGCGACTTCGTCTGCCACATGCTCTTCTACGTGGTGAGCCTCAGCGGCGCCGTTGTCATCCTCTCCCTCTCAGCCGTCAGCCTGGAACGCGTTGTCAGCATCGCCCGACTGCGCCACGCCGCGTTCCGCCGCCGCAAGGCGCTGGCCGCCGCCCTCCTTTTCATCTGGGGGTTTGCCGCCCTCGCCACCCTCCCGCTCTGCTGCTTCTTCACCGTGGTGCGGCTGCCTGCCGCCGCCAGTGAGGTGAGAGAGAGCGCCGAGGAGGGCCTGCAGAGAAGAAGTGTGGACCAGGGGAGAGCAGGAGCGGGAGGCGTCAGGATTCGAGATGGGGAGGTGGGCGAGGGACCAGACGGCGAGTGAGGCTCGTCCGCCTCTAATCGCCGAGTGGACGGCGATCGGGAGCAAGCAGTGCTCCACGTTCCGGGCGGGAGCGGAGGTCGTGCCCGCAGAAGCGGCCGAAGTTCCCCGCGGCAGGGCAGCCCGGGAGACCCGCAGCGGCTGCCGCCGTCCCCTCCCGGCCCACTATCCTGGCAGGCCTTCCCATTAGGTGTGAAATACGCATCGCCTGGCGTTTCTTTGTGTTCCCCAGTGCGGCTCCGAAGTCTCCCTTTCAGCACACTTCTCCCTTAGCGAAGGATCAGCATTCTGGGAGAGGTGCCCAGCACGTGTGGCAATCTCTGTAGAAATGGCCATGCACAGATTTTACAGTCTAGTATTTTAAAATGTGTTCAGAAGTACATCCGGCATGACAAACAGGTACACGGTGAGTTTTAAGGTCTCTAAGTTTCCATTTTAAAGTTACCATTAACATTTGCTATTAAATTTATGGCAATATTTAGATTGTGGACAATACATGTGTTTTGTCATTATATGGGCTTTGAAAACCCTGTGGTAATGCATTAGTTGACTGCTCTGTTTAAGTAGAAAGTTTCACAGACTTGGTATAGTCTGCAGCCATTTTCTCCATAGGCATAGAAAGAGATAAGGACAACTTGTAGTGAAAATCACAGTATTACGTTAATTTTCTTCTTTTCTTTGTAAACAGGACATTCATATTTGCACACTAGTATGGCCCACCATTGCAGGAGAAATAGTTTGGGATGTGACCTTTGCTGTTGTTTTCTTTCTAATACCGGGATTAATCATTGTCATCAGCTATTCCAAAATCTTACAGGTATGTTCTTCCTTTACATTTTATCGTAGAGTGAAGAGACATAAATGTAAATGGTAACTCACTAGGCATCAAAATATTGTTACTGAATACAAATAGTAGACGTAATTTGCTCAGTAAATGGTAATTGTGATGTAAAATGAGCATGTCAATCTGTACATAACAGCCTATACATTTCAACTGAAAGCATTCCTGAACAGCATATGACTGGAAGCCCAACACAAAGTTTGCCTTCATATATATATATCATTTCATATTTCTCCATTTTTGTGCTGTTTGGTTTTAAAGACTGTCAATCTTTTAAATGCTCAGAGTCAAGCATGTGTAATAACTAAAGACTAGATTTTGGGTTCTTTGAGCCTAAACTCAAGTCATAAGGGATTTGTAAGAAAGCAAAGAGAAGACGGTCTAGAAAAAATCCATCCACTTTTATATCTGCTAATTTTTGTTGTCTATTTTCAGTATGCAGATATTGTTATACTTATTCCTCCACAATTTCCAACTTTGCAAACAAAATCATGTAAGTTAAACACTGCTTCTACTTTCTGAATGGATGTTGTTTTAACTCCCAAAATGTAGGCCAAGACACCAGGCACCACAGAATTTTAATCTATCTTATAGCAACATGATATTACCTACCTAAATTCCTTATATTCCTTCATATTCTTTCATCTCCCAAAACCAGAATGAATAAGAAATAGAAATCTTCAATTTAGGGAATATTTAGTTTTTAACAACTGCCCCCAAAAGATTCTTGATTCCTGTATTAGGTAATTAAACTTCTCATACAATACATAAGGAAAATTATAGGCTTTGGAAAGGAACTTTGAAAATTCAGATTATTGAGCAGGGAATTAACTGATGAAATGGTGAGCACCAAGGGGCTGTGAGTACATGCAGCAAGCTTTATGTACCTAGGACCTAGAATCTGACCTCTACATGGACTTACCTATTGAATCAGGCTTAAACTCATTGTCAAAGTCATCAGCTTTTAGTTCTGCACACTCTATGAGCTCATTATAACTTTGAGGAAAAGCCATTATGTAAACCTCTTGTAGTGAAGTAAAACACTTGACTTTTGCAATTTCATATTTGCTGTAGGCAAAGAATATTCAGTTGGTCGGTGCGGACTGTGAGCCCTTTAAAAATAACTGCAAAGAACTGCAGGCCAAGGAATATCACAGTCGCTGGTCAGAGACCAGGATAGGAATGAGGTTTCTCCTGTCTTTGCAGACTCTAGATAACAGTCAAGTTTAGAAAATAACATGGCACATAGGAATTAGAAGCCCAAGAATGTGTTTGGAATTCTGGATTACGAAACAGCCTCATGCTGCTATGCTCACATTTCTTTTCCAGTTCGATAACACAGATGCTAAGATGTGTTGGCATTTCTCCTGAACCCAGAAACGAATGGAGCCCATAGCAGAAACCTGTATGTTAAAACTGAGTTTTCTCACACAGCTCTCCAGGAAACAAGCAAAACTCAGCTGAAGAATGTCTTAATCCCTGAGTCATTCCCAATAGCAGAATGACTCTGACTTCATGGGAATGGTCTGTGATGCCAGTGCACACACACAGTACAGTGCTCAGTGTTGCTGAAAACAGTTCAAAGCACTCATATATTCAAATAATATGAATTAGAATCCGTGATCTCTAATGAAGTTATTTGTTTATGCACTGTTTCCCCTTGAATGAGACAAGACTTAGATTATAGGCTGGAACTAGTAAAAGTGCTCATGTTGTGGAAGTTATGTACTTGTATATATATTGCTTCTGAGTTCTCATAGCATGGTCCAGATGTCCACAATAGCTATCTAGATTTCTTATACTAGGCAGACCAAAAAGGACCCCCAGACGTATCACTGCCACTCCATTTCGTTTGAGCGCCTCATTAAGATGCAACTGTGTCTCACTTACTGCTACATGATCTTTAAGGTCCCTTCCAATGCAAACCATTCTATGATTGTGTGATTCTTGCATTCGTAGTTATAGGCTGTGTAGTTCTGTTGGGAAAGGTAAAGAGTACTTCCATGGGACAGATACAAAGGTATATGATGGGAAGATTCTATAGCCGTTTTGAACAGTGGAGGCTGAGGAGAGTATGGAACTTGGGTTCCCCATATTTGTATTAGAAGTGGATATCAGTCCTTTGTATTTTGTGGAACCTTCATTCTTCCTAAGACAGGCTAGGTGTTCTTGGAGAACAATTCTTGGATCAGATTGTTTGGAGGACTTAGACTAATTTCTGGATTTCATATGGGTACAGCAGATCATCAGGCTAGAATAGTTTTACATGCTTGAAACATCAGAATTATCTGTCCCTTTTAAATGAGGGAAGCAGATGGTGAGACTGTCCTATTCTCAGACTCAGCAGCTGCCGAGAAGCCCATTTTTGGATCATGAGTTTTGATTTATGCACCTACATTCTGTTGAAATCTTTGGTATCTGTCTAGGTTCTTAATAAATGTCTATTCTAAGCCATCTATCTCTGCGACAAAATAAGAAAATTGCAGAAAGAATGACAAATTACTCAGTGTGTATATATATATATATATGTGTATATATATATATGTATATATATATATATAAAACCACGTTTTGATCCTTACATGAACCAGGACGCTATTAGGTATTACTAGAAATAATGTTACCCTTCCTTTAGTTATTGACAAAGGAAAACGTTACACAAAAAAGTTGCAGGAAGAATCTTCTGCCTTTTGACTTTCCTCCTTAGATACCAAATAGATCCAGGCATTTGAAAATCCCATGCAGGGTGTAAAATGGCATCTAATTTATTTACTATAAATGTTTGCTTGCTAAGTATTTCTAATTTTATTTTGTTTGCATCAGATACATGAATGTAACAGACTTGACTGTGCTATGCTAACTTCAGTGCCAACGGGGATGTAAAGCATAAGATTTAGAATTTTCTTCAAGCCATTGGGAGTCAATATTCTATCTAATGACAGATGATTCATACTTACGAATACTAGACTACCCATAGACACAGATTTTCACACTGACAAAAGGATCCATCAGATTTCAGGTTAATTCATGGAATTCTGATTACTAACTGGAAAACTGAAAGTTTACACAAACCAACATAAAATCTCATCTGTGTTTAAAACATATAATGAGTTACTGTAATAAATTCACGCTGCTTCTAATATCTACCTTATAATACCAGCCTGGATGGAAGATAATTGAATTACATCCTTTCATGCACATCAATGGGATTGTTAACTCATGTTCCAGTTCACATTCATGAAAAAAATGAATTACTTATTTAGATAGGTCCTAATATGAAGTTAATGGGATTTCATGAGTAATTAAGGATCTGATGGTACAGAAAAGTATTTATGGCTGGTACAGAGCCATGAGGAGAGAAACCAGCTCATCTAATACTGAGATGAGTTTGCAGCAAAGAGGAAAATAAGATAGCTAGTAAAGTGAGAATGTTTAAAATTGAATCATTGACAAAAAGTAAAAATGGAATTTGGCAATGACTTTCTTGCAGTCACCTTTCGAAAGAGAAGCATCATGTGCCAAGATTCACACTTGTAAAAATATATTAGTAATTCTCATAGGTTTCAACTAAAGTTACTCTCTTCTATTTTACTGCAGATTACAAAAGCATCAAGAAGGAGTTTAAATGCTGGTTTAGCCTACTCAGAAAATCATCAGATTCGTGTTTCTCAGCAAGACTACAAACTATTCCGAGCCCTCATTTTGTTGATGATCTCATTCTTCATCATGTGGAGCCCAATTATGATAACTATTATTTTAATTTTAGTCCAGAACTACAAACAAGATTTAAATATTTTGCCATCAGTTTTCTTCTGGATAGTGTTATTCACTTTTGCCAACTCTGCTGTCAATCCAATTTTGTATAATGTTGCCCATTTCAGGCGTAAATGTGAGGAAATTCTTCTGTGTTGTACAGGGATACCTTTAAGGCATGGGGCTGGGACAGACACCACTGCAAGAAGAAGTAACCATGAACAACCACATTTGTCTTTCATCACAAAATAATCAATTAAAGTCTGAGCTGTGCAACACTGTGAGTGTTAATGTCTACACTATCTCAGGTTGAATAGGTCACTATGTTATAGTATTATATGCCAGAGAAGGGAAAAAAAAAACCCCTAAATCTGTATTTTTAATTCAGGTAAAATTCTCTTGACTTCACTGTTCTGCCTCAATAAGATTGGGACAATTTAATCCAATGGATTGTGTTCTCCATTTACACTGAAATAAATAGGAATAAGGCAGCAAAATTGGTAAAATAGTTGAAATAAGTTCTTTCAAGATGAATAAATCTCTGTGGGGGTACATTTTCAGTTGGCATAAATGTCATTAATGAAAGTTAGAGGGAGTCTATCAAGAAGGCAAGTGATCCATTTTTACTCTTTATTTTCTGCTGAGTAAGAGAGGTCAACCTTCTAGTGAAATGTATATCCTCTGAAAGTATTTGCTCTTCCTTTTAGTCTCATTTTAAAAAGATACTTGATTATATGGTTCAACAACTGACTACTTGAACATTAGATTTAGCAGACTAACCAGTTTCATGTAGAAAACAAAATGATAAACATGGATTATCACCAAGTGAGTGATGAATTTGGTTCCAGCTCAAAAACATGGACTTAATGTCTGTCAATTTATAAAGAGTAAATAAATAACTGTTTATTTATAGTTCTTATAAAAAGATTCATTTTTTTAATGTCTTCAGTACTCTTCTGATTAAGTTAATCAGTATATATAGGGTCACTGAAATTCCTTCTTATCTAAATGATACTGGGATCAATTTCTAGTATTTCCTTAAAAAAAAAAAAAAAAAGAAGTGACATTGTATTTGAAAATAAAATATGCATATTTTGGAGTTTTTAATTAAAATTCTTTTAGTCAGAAATGTAAACCTCAAAAAAGATTAAATTCTTCGTTATCATCTGTTGTCAGCTCAAAATAGTGCATTAAGATAACAGTTTACTAATAAAACCAATGTCTGTATATGTACAGATTTGCATACAAACAACTTGCACCCCCTGTAATCCAAGTTTATTAAAATGTTTCATTGGTTTATTAACAAGGTGAGCTACAGAGGCCAGATAAATACATTCAAAATCTAAATGAAGGTTTTCAAGAGAACGCCCAATCAATGTGTTAACTTTACATCCATGATGCTGTTACATGGTTTCTTTCCATAGTTTTGGGTCTCCTTAAGAGCAAAATCCTGAAACACACAAAAAACCAAAATTTTATTGTCCAACCACAGTAAACAAAATTAAAATACACAAACTTCCACCAAAATTTAAATGCATATGTATCTAGTATCTTTTAAATGCACTTGAGTCCAGCAGTCTCTTATGTGTAATGATGATGACAATGCCTTGCAGTTTTATCATTCCAAAGAATTTTCAAACAGAGCAGGAATTCATCCAATCTGTCCTATGCATTTTAATATTTTTTGTACATCTGTCAGCTTTGGTTTTTGTTTTTTGTTTTGTTTTGTTTTTTTTAACTTACTTTGAATACACTATTAATTTTAAAAGTTAATGAAAATTCTTTGGGAAAATGTATTTAGCTTCAGGGCATACACACAGTGAGGAACAGATACAAGCCTATTCTTGCAGCATCTTTTAATGTCAGTCAGAATTTTATCACAAAACCAGTGGAATGCAGGTTGGCACAGGCAGTTGAAATTGTTTTTTTTCACTAGTTCTCTACCTTTTAATAGCAGAATTAAAGGGTAAGTAGCAAAGTTTCCAATCCACATAAAAAGTTGAATCACAAGAATAAATATATTCCATTTTGGTTTTGTTTATACGTTCTTGCAAAAGACAACAATATATTTATGGCCATGTGAGCTTCATAGAGTGCAGAATTAATACGAACATAGATTCCACCATAATGAATCAGACCAGAACTTGCACTAGCCCAATATCCTGATTTTACAATGGCATAGTACTTCCTCTGGGTTTGACAAGGAACAACCAGAACACACCTTTCAAAATCAAAGCACAACAGCTGTACAGATACACTTTATCTTAGATTTACTAAAAAAAAAAAAAATTAAAAAAAAAATCCCTAATCATCTCATCATTTTGGTTTCTCATCTTCAGAAATTTTTATTCACACTCCCATCTTAGCAGGTCTTTCAGGTACCCTGTTATCAGCATACCCCCTTTACAACATGGCAATATATATTCTCTGTTTATAGATCAGATGAACAGGTAATGGAGCTACAAGAGCTGACTGTGCTCATCTGTTCTGACTTTGTAACACGTAAAATTTCCTTCAGTCAATCTCAGTTTAATTCTAACATGTCCTTTAGAAAAGCCTTTAATCTTGAATTACAGATTTCAGTGATGGAAGAACATACAACAACAGCTCTTGGTAAACTGTTCCAAAGGTTAATGACCTTTGGAGTTAAACAAATGGCTATTTATTTCTGCTCTGAATGTGTCCAGCTTAAAGTTCCATCCATTTTAATTTGTTATTCCTGTTTGCAAGTCCTTTATTATCCAATTCCCTTTGCTTGTGTGGACAAGCGCAGACTTGCTCAGGTCAACCTGTAACCTCTTCATGATGAGAAAAGATCAAGGTCTTTGAAGCACTCACTAGAGGACACATTTTATAAACTCTTGATCTCTTTTCTTGGTTGAAGCTCCTAATTCATCATTGATACCCTTTCCAGTTACCATTGTCATCAAACATGACACAGCAAGGAGACTTATGCCAAGCACAACAATCTCATATTAGTCGGTAAATTCATCTTTTGCATTCTTGGTTTATGCACCCAAGACTCACTTCAGGTCTTGGCCATAGCATTATTTTGTGAGTTTACATTCAGCTGATTCACCAGTCAAATCTGTAATTTTCCATACTGGGGGAGACGGAGGTAGGTGGAGTAGAGACAGGAGTGGTATGTGGACAGGTATGCTACTATTTTATTTTCCTAAATATTCTGAACTGTCTTCTTCATTACATTTTCTTCCATATCACTGATTAAAGTAGCACGAATTACTATTTAATCTTTACTTGAATACAAGTGATCTTATATGTGTCCTCCATGTTACAAGCTCAATCTGACTATACAATGCAAGACAGAGTCATACTTTCAGTATGAGGAATATGTCTTTCTTCCACAATCCTTTGTGAAATGGTTAGTACAAGGACCTGTGAGAAAGGGTCTGCAATGAAGTATTCTAAGATATAAAAGCCTTATATGAAGATTTTTTCAAATAAGTTTTAAAAAATATGTTATGCTCCTTTCAACAACTATTTTGTTGAGAAAGGCAAGAAGTTCTAAGTAGAGACAGAGTTTCTTTTTTACAGCAACTATGAAGTTTATCCTTACTATGTTTACTCATACTACATTGATTTAATTGTTTTACAACTTCCTCTAATTATTGTTCCAGCTAACAATATATGCCACATAAAAAGATGTACACCTTAGCTCTCCTTCAGATAAGGGCAGTAAAAGGTGGAAATAACTTCTGACAAGCTCCAGTTTTCTAAAGTATTACAGCCACTGAGTGAAATACTTCATGCATTTGCTATTGAATGAGCAAGAAACTTTCAGGGCTTTAGCTATTAAATCTGAAATTCTTTAGGAAAAAAATGTTCTTACCGTTATGAACAATAACTCTGTATTTTCTGTCCAAGCAGAGGTCTATCTGCCTTTGCCTGACAATTTTCTGTGCCTCTGGAGGCAATCCCTTGGGGTCCCGGGAGAACACAAAGGAATAGCTATCAGCACAAGTGCCATCTTCATTTAGTTGACGGCAAGAGTAATGAAGAGCATATGTATCATAATCTGTGTCCACCACCCAGTGATCATCATCTGGAAGAAATCATAGCAAAGAAGCAAGGAAGTTAGAAACACAAGTAAAATCTAGTAGATCTCAAGAGACTGAAGCCATAACTGTAAAGAAAAATAATACGATGAAGATTGGTATAAACGGTAAGACATTACCTCAAAGTTTATTTCTGTGCCCATTATTTACTTCTATGTTTTGGGGGAAATCTTGTTTTTAACAAAGAAAACAAGCATATTTATCAGGGATAGTGATGGAAAGAAGAGGAAATTGTCGGCATCACTTCTCCTTTAACATGAGCACAGAACAAGAGCAGCATGAATAAGTACTAATAAATGCCTTGCAAATCCATTCCTGCACAGCATTATAAAATGCAGCAACAAACACACAAAAGAACTGTGTAACTGTAGATACCATAAAGTACAAGGAAAGGGCTTTTTTGTTAAACCTAAAAAAACTGACAAAAGATTGTTTAAAAAAATAAAATAGAGAAGCTGAACTCTGCTCTTGGGCATGCTAATCAGGCTCCAGATTACTCAAAATTGTAACTATTTTTCTACCAGGGATATTACTTACACTTATTTTTAAGGAAAAACGTTATGGTGTTTTCATGTGTATTAGAAGTGTATTTGCTACAAGCTCTTTCAGAAACCGTCTTCTCCAAACACAGTTACAATTTCAGAGAATTCTTAAGTATTTAGCTAGTTAAGCTGACAAATACCTGGTCACACAGACACTGCTAACAGAAGCGAACCCATGTGTTTGCAGTAAAAAAAAAATAATCTGCACCTGTTCTCTGTCTTCCTCCTGTAGCAAAACATCCTCCCTTGAACTACACATGGGCTTGTGAAGACAACATTTTATGTTCTCACCACCCTCTCTCTTATTGATGAGGGTCAAAGTTTTTAGAAAGGTAGAGTCTAGGGACAGCAATCTGAAACATCTGTGAAAACATGATTCAGCAGCCTGCTGTGAGGAGATTCAGCAACAATTCAAGCGCAATTGGCATCCAAAGTGTTTTTTGTAACTGTGTCTTTGGACAGAACCAAGCTTCAATCACTTCCAAATTCCACCTGCTTCTCTTGGAGACAATCCATGGAGTATGTCCTTCAGCTACAAGTGTTTGAATCTCTACTTGGCTCAATAAACTAATTTTGTATGAGGCATAAGGCCTCACAGATGACAGAAAAATATAAATATATATGTACTGGATCATATCTCTACATTTACAGACACAAGACCAAGCAAAATAACAGCTGTAAAATCACTTTACCTGCTTGGCCTAGTCTGACATTAGGCTTTTCAGAGAGAACAGAAGCATCTGGTAACCAAGTTCTGAACTAAAACTCGGCTTAAAATGCTTCATCTGACTTTCATTTCTTTTCAAACAGTGATTTTCTTTTATATTTTTGGGTAACAAACAAACAAGATGAGGAGATACACAAAGACCTGGTCTTCACTTGTTTAAAGAAAGCCAAGCAGCTGCCCATATTAAAAGCATTTAGGTGTGTTTAAGAAATCCATCACTTTTTTCCTTCCCCAGTATGGACATATAAGTAGGCTCCCAAGTAGTTCTGCATCTTTTATAGCTAAGTACTCACTTCCTTTCTGAAGAAAAGAGGCAACACCCCAGTATTTCATCTTGAACTTGGCAGGATCCTCTGTGTCAGTGAAAGAGCCAATCATGTCAGCACAGACATCCCAGTTACTGTAGCCAGAGAGAAAGGAAACATCACAATTCAAACCTAACAGCACAGGTTCAGTGTGATTGTGTGACTAGCAGAGGGACAGAAGGTAGGATCAAAGCACTAGGAAGTGAAACACAAGCTTAGTGAAATGGTGCAAAAGGAAGATTGCAAACAGCTTACTTGAAGAGTCTGACTCTGCCCTTTGCAGTGGCAGTCATTTGTCCGTTCTCATCCACAGTGAACTGGGCTACCACATTGTCCTGCAGAAACAGCCCCTCGGGATCTTTTTTTGCCATGGCATACCAGGTGCCACTATACTGCAAGGAAATAAGAAAAGCTGCAGTTAGACCTAGAAGTATGCAAAATGTTACAAACAACATATTACAAATTAGGGGAGGTGACAGATGGGAGGGCATACACATCTTTGACATCATGCCTCAAATTTGTACATAAGAAACAAATCTAGCTATTCCAACAACATAACCCACCAATATATTCTAGTACAGCCAGAGGTTGTAGACTGTAGGCATCTTTTTGTTACCTTATTTGTATCTGCAAATTTCCAGTATTTAGAATTCAAAATTTGGTGGGAAGAGGATAACAACTGGCAAATCATTGCAGATTTATGTATAAATGTTCTGCTTGCAGTGATGTCTGAAAACACCAGAGTATTAATTTTTCATAGAAACAGCAAGTCACTACACTGTTTAAAACAGACGATAGTTTGATGCCAGTCTGCTAAATCTCAGTTTCTGCAGTACTCCTTCATTAGATGCATCAAGATCCAGCATCTGTGGAGGTGTGAACGACATCATGCACTTCTGCTGTTTCTTAGGTACTGCAGTCTGTCTTTGAGTGAAAATGTGAACATGCTGGTGTTACTGAATGCCAGGTTTTCTAGCTTGGGAAAAGGAGCCAGGCGAGACATCACAGATCCAGAAGAGAAGGATTTACCCTGTTTTTGTCGAAGTTCTCCTTGACTTTGAAGCTGCTTACTCGGCAGTCCCTCTCTGCTTTGCTGCTGCCCAGTAAGGCTAGTGCCAGCAGCAGCAGCCAGGGCACAGCTCTCTCCGTGTGGGCCATTCTGTCCCTGCAGCAACAGCAAACAGACAGAGAACAGCATCAGAAACAAGCTCTGTCACACAAGTGAGGAAGGGAAGAAGCTGCCCTGACAGGTTTCCCAGAGCATTGTGCAGCTTTTCCTGATGCATGTGCAGGCAAGGCACCTGGTTGTCCCCAGCCCACCACAGGAAGATCCTTACAGACAGTGCCGGTCCCTGTCGCCTCTTCAGTGCACAAGTGTTGATGGCAGTGGCTGACTGCCCAGACAGTGAATGCTTTATGTAGTCTCGGGGCTTTCGCAACCCCCTGAAGTACAAAAGCCAGCATTGGAGAGGAGGCAGGGAGGCAGGCTGATGGATGCTGCAGGCTGGGGCCTCTTCATAACAGCCTATTGCATAACACCCATGAGCTCAGGTGGTCTTTGACCCTGACCTGCAGCCAAGCAGGTGCTATGAGCAAATGGCTCTCTTTGATTTTCCTAACCCAAAGGCAGAACTCATATCTGGGGAAAGGGGAGTACATAGGTGTTGGGAGGAACAAAGAAGAGAGGCACCCCTTTTTTGCACAGAGGAGACTAAGCTGCCTCCACCTCTTTACACACTGCAGTTCAAAGTTCTTCTTACCCAATGTGCTCAACCCAGTTACAAGGTGCAGACTTGTTTCCTCTACCTCCTCCCCAAATTCCTTCCCTCTCTTCCACTGATAAACAGCAGCAAACACCATGCATGCAAGTTTCTGCTAATATTTCTGAAAGCCTGGTCATGCGAAAACCTCTCCAGATCCTTGTGACTAGCACCTTCCGTTTCCCAAAAGCTGGCTTGTGTGCTAAACCATCTCACAGCTGGTTGCCAGGGACAGGAACTGGGGTCTACAAATCTTCAGGAAAGCAAAAGAGCACTTTTGTATGTACAGCAAAGGTGATGGTCTGCAAATACCCAAGTGCATGTACACACCACATTTGGACCTTTTGAAAAAGACCTTCCAGAATTTCTATTCTGTTTTTTGGCAAACTGTTTTCAGTTATATAAACCATTATTTTCTCCTGTCTGGGCAAGTTTTGCTGTCTCTCCGTCAATATTTGTTCTATAGTTTCAACATCTTTAGGAAGCATTAGAGAAAACCTGTTAATTATTTTCTAGACATGTAACCAGAGCAGGATAGGAATGATTGTTACCAAGAGAACTAATTAACCTACCTTTTTTTCACCTCCCATTTTTGAAAGAATAAAGCCAGAAGCCTTTCAGTTGAAAGATCTGTGTTAATTACTTTAAGAATTAAAAAATACCATTTAAATATGGATATATCAATATAGTATAAAAAAGTAGTAGAGAGTTAAATCAATTTATTCAATGTGGCCTTTCCCAGAAGTTTACTTGAGCCTTCTATTCTCTTAATTTATATATAATAAACTTTTAACCTTTGTCACCCTTTACAATCTTTTTCATATGTAATGCAAATAGTGGCAGTCTGTTTGAGTTATCTTCTCTGCCTTGTGTTAGATTTTTGTGCATAGAAAGCACGTTTTTGTTCATTTTCTCAAACAAAAAATACTCAAGGGTGTTCCAAGACTCCTCTGAAGCCTTTCGTTCCCTGGATAACATCAGGCACTACAAATTCCATTATAGTTAATACTAAGCTTCTAATTGGAATATATTTAACACAGATGCATATTAACTGTCTTGAAACTTTCAACATTCAATAAGTCATTCAATAAGCCAACATTTTCAGTTTTAAATGGAGTTTTAAAGGATTGCTAATTCCCAGAGACTGGAGAGAAAGCAATCTATATCCCTCCAGTAGCTTTTAGAACCTTGCTCCAGCCTCTAGAAATGGTGATGTGTATATATATGCATTTTTGCAAAGCTTCTACAAAACACTCACTGATCTTAATACATTAATTCATCATATTTACAAGATCATTATCAACATAGATTTTCTTTGTTCAGTGTCTCACATGACTAAGAAGAGAGATTATAGCTTAATTTACAAACTTTATATCTGTCGCCTTCTTAAATACCAAAGAAAACAATTATTTCTTTATTCTCTGCCAATTCATGAGGTATTATTTCTCCTAAGTTTGTCCTCTTCAAAAATCTGTATACTGTTTTATATTCCCAGAGATGTTCTTTCTATTCAAATCTATTCCTAGGAAATTTAGTCAGTAACATAATTATCCACAAAAATTCTGACAGTGCTTTTGAAAGGAATGTAAAGTTGCTCATCCAAATTAATCAAAACCTGATGAGATTTGATCACCTCTGCAAATCTATGTCAGTAATCCTATTACACTTAACTGCATGTTGTCCTCAGCAGTTTTACAGACAGAAGACCAATCCGCTGATCTTTGGCAATTCATATCTGATGGAGGTGCCTGGCAGACACTTAGCAGTTATTATTACTAATTCATTCAGCTCCTGAAGTTTGGGATCTCAATAAACTCTGGGCAGTGCCTGAGAGAACTCTTGTTTTGAACTGTTATCATTTGTGGATTTGTGAGAGCACAGCTACAGTGAAGTCACACAAGTATTTCTCCTGTTTCAAGAACTGCAGAAGAGGAGCTGGGCAGATTGGTACAATTTTGAATGTTACATAGCAGAAGTTTGGCTCTATTCCTTTTCTGGTTTAGCTATACTTTCAACTGCCTGCCTGAGATGTAGCTTACATTAATGAAATTCTCTCACTGTTAACAGCTAAAGCACTTACTTGGTTCAATAGGACAAGCTTTTTACACAAAAAGGCTCTTGTCAGGTTGGGAGCGTATTGGAAAAAGGATGGCAGGTTGCTGGCAGACTAACATCGTTATGGAAATTCAAGGGTGATTTTTTTCTCAGTCCTAGCAGATGTAGCCATGCAACTATGTAAACTCATAAACAGTGTAAACTTTGCCTCAGTTACTAATCACTTGGATTGACTTGCACTATAGGTTCAGTTGAGAAACGATGCCAGTAAGTCATCCTCATCCAGATCTTTCAAATCTGGATATAACACTTGCAGATTTGTACTTCTTACGCAAACAGAAAGGAAAAGAATTTGGATTTCAAATTGATTCTGAGAGCAATATACATGGATCAAGTCAATGGTGTCAGATGATTATTAGTTTCTGGGAAAGCTCAGATAAATAATTGTAAAGCAATTATTAAAATATTGGTAACACATTAAAACATGCGAATAACCTCTAATGCAAAACTTGTGCCAAGTTCAAGACCAAGCTTGATAAAAGTCATATATGAACTTCCCATTCCAATGTTTGAAGCCTGAATATTATGGAAAGTTTTTGAGAAGTCAGTATATACTGGTTTTGGAACCACATTTAATTGAAGGGAGAAAAGTCTTCTATCTTTAAATTTTTCCAAAAGGTAAAGAAAGGGGCAAACTTCTGGCAGTGATTCTGAGATTGAAATATTTTGTACATTAATAGTCTGTAAAATTCTGCAATGTTTTCCATTAGGTATAGCAACAGAAAATCCATAGAAAAGATTTGCAAAAGGAAGTGACTGAAAAAAGCTTTCATCATAGAAGCTATTTTAGCTTCAGCTCTGAATTTATAATAAAAAGGAAGAAATGAGAGTCAAATTACTATTTAAAACATTTTAAACACTGGAACAAAGAGCTTCAAGTATTAAAAGAACTAGAATTTTACTTGTGGTCACAAGAATAAGTCTCACTCTTAGGAGAAAGCCAGCTCAAAGACTTGGCAATGGGAAATGGAGCATCCATTTCCAGGCAGACTGCACATAGCTTGAAAGACTTTTTGCCGTCATCTTATGCTTGTTTATTTATAGAATGTCATTCGCAAACATGGACACCTACTAAATCCTTAGAGGCAGATTTTGCAGGGGAATGCATGACTGTTGTATGCACAGAGCAGCGGATCCACTGCCCTGTGGAACCAGACTCGTATTAACAAGTGACAACAAATGGCATGACCTGAGCCAAGGAGCTCCGTGTACTTTGTAAGGGACAACTATGTACACTATCACCATCACAACAGTTCCCCTTGGTGGCAGTTTGAGTACAGAGGTTAAGGACAGATTGGAATTGAAAAGATTGGCCTTTGCACCATGCCAGACTGTGTGTTACTTGTTTTTGTAATTTAATGACATGACACTCTCCCTAAGGAGTAAATTTACATTGAACTCTCTATAAACAGTATTTAAACAAACCTGATTTAAAATACTACCTTTATTCTCTATAGCAAACCTTTCTTGCAGTTGTGAGTGGGACAGTTGGAACAGCTGACCTGAACTGACCAAGGGATATTGCATACTATATGATGTCATGCTCGGCATATAAAGCTGAGGGAAGGAGAAATAAGGGGGGCATATTTGGGATGATGATGTTTTGTCTTCCCAAGAAACCGCTGCACATGACAAAGCCCTGCTTTCTGGGAGGTTGCTGAACATCTGCCCACCGATGGGAAGTGGTGATAAAATTCTTTGCTTTACTTTGCTTGCATGTGTAGCTTTTACTTTACCTTTCAAAGTGTCTTTTTCTCAACCCACAGGTCTCCTCACTTTTACCCTTCTGATTCTCTTCCCCATCCCAGTGGGGAGTTAGTAGGCAAGTGGCTACATGGTGCTTAGCTGCTGACTGGAGTGAAACCACAACAACTTATTTCATGAACCCCTAGAGCTTATTATCACTAGTTTAAAGGGACCATGAAAATTTGCAACAATAGGGAAAAAAATTAGTTCACTGAATATATTGAATGTTTACCTTTTAAAGATTACTTTTGCAAGAAAATGGACAAAATTATTGAAAAAGAAATATTAAAGTTGTTGTTTATAAAGGTCCCTAAAACATAGTAGATCAGTGACATCAAAACATTTCAGTGCCAAAACCTGGCTGTGTTTGGGGTACAGAGTACCTATTGTAAATATCTACATAATACATTATCACAACCTAATAGTTTAGAAAAACCCAAAACAATAGTATTTCTGAACATGATGGTTTTAAAATTATGAAGGTCTGATGTTCAAACAGTGGCCACAAAATTATCCACATCAGAAGCCATGCAATTGAAATAAATACATTTGATCTGTTTCTTCAGAAAATACATTTCCATTTCTGCAGAAAATCTTAACTGAATTAATAACATTAACTGATGTAAGGATGGAAAAGAGACACTGAGATACAAACACAGAGCTGAACTGAGAAACCTTATAAATACCTTTGACATTTATGTGCTGCTTGAACCTATTTAAATAACCACGTCTGTCAGTTATCCTTCTTAGGAGTTTACATGTATCACAAGGGCTCAGGAATGGTCTGATACTAAGAACTACTCCATAAATAGTTTGATTTATCTAGTAACTACGAACGTCAAAGGCAAATAACATCATGTATTGAAATCACAAATTCCACATATTTCTGATGCTCTCTGAAATGAAAGCAATTTGAAAAATAGAGCAACCTGCTTGTCGTAGTTTTAAACCAAACTACTTCAGTATACAAAAGAATCAAAGCCAACTATGTATTGTTTTTGTCTTTAAAAGTGCTGTGAAAATTACTCTTAGTTTCCAATGTTAAGTTTCCATGCATGCAATGGATTCTACATTAAAATGTATTTTCATAATAGGTGATCTTAATAAAAAATTGTGGGAAAGATGACAGCAAAATCATGTTTGAAAGTGCAAAAAATGTGAAATAGTTTGTTCGCACAGTTTTTTATAATAAATTTCAATACAATTGTGAAAAATGGTCAATAGCATGGCAAATAAGGAGAGTAAAGGAGAGAGAATAGCAAATGTCTTATTTCATGACAGAAACTTTAAAATTCATCATAATACTAGGCCTAATTTGGAAAAAATAATTAAAATACTAATATATGAAAAAAATCCAAACGACCAACAAAACATAAATACAAATACACTGTATTAAAGTGCAGACAATTCACACAATCCCACTCCTGAACACCTTCATTTTTAAGAAGCACAATTAAAAGTACTGAGAAATTAGAAGATATCAGATGAAGAGAAATAATTTAACTCGGTGTGTAAATACACATAAAATTATTTTCAAATTTGTATTGCTTTTATGTCTCAGTCAGATCACTAAATTATTCAAAGACTGAGATATATGTTAATTTCTTCTGCTGTTTTCTTGTGAAATGTACATGCATACAATGGTGAGAACATCTTGCTGCACTGCAGTTGCACAATCCTGCCACAAAGTTAGTGTCACCAGTTCACACCTGTAAAGAAGATGCTGCAACCTCACACACCCACCAGTGAGGGTCCTATGCTGTCCTAAGGCTGCTAGGACTAAGTAACCCAGGCAGAGAAAAGGAACCATGGCAGAATGTGTCCATACTGTGCTGATTTTCACAGGCATTTAAAAATCTTTATGGCAACTACAGTCTGTCAAAAAAACTTAGTGGCTTACACAGCATTTCATATCATAGTCAGAGGGAAATCCAATGTACTGAGTTGGCTGCCATTGCACACCAATCACTGATCTGTTCCTTGTGCATGAGAGGATCATGCATGAGAGGTCAGTCGCCCATGTTGATTCTTTTAGATCTGTTGATAAAAATGGATGTTGACAGACTGTGGCCTCTGGCAGACATGGTTGTACTTTGACAATTACTCTTTTCAAATTAAGAATTGCAAAGGGTCTATTTTTTCTTACACTTAGAATCTCTTTCTGCTTCCGATCAATGTGGATGTCACAAATAGAAATAAGATTACTTGTATCACAGCCCTCCTACTGTGTGGAAATTCAGATCTGTTTCAACAAACACAGATCATTTGCTGTCATAGTTGGCAGCCTTCTTAAACTCATCCTTCTCTCTCACATGGCCCTGGTGTGTTTGTTCCTAAAATTCAACACAAATTTCATCATTCTTTTTCCATTTGAGTGATGTTGAACTTCTGGTGGTAGGAAACCTCAAACATCTTACAAGGTACAAGCAGACTCAAGATTACCTGTTTGGCTGCTGTCAATTATTTCCTTTTCCCCCACTATTTAAGAGAGTAGAAATCTCACTTTTTTTTTTCTGACTGTGATGAGTAAAATTTAATTCTTTTACTCCATCTTATCCTGGGTAAATCACTTAAGCAAGGTCAGACTTTTGTTAAGGTCTTTTGGATTTCATCCATTTTATGCATGTATAGCTTCATAAATGTTTACTTCTAATTAGTTTTTAATCATCTAAGTTTTTATCATCTCCCAACTATTTCAAGGAAAATGAAATTTTGCTGTTCTAAGTTTTTTCTCAGTAACATTCTGTTTTCCTTCACTTAAGTACCTCTCACAAATACACGTGTGGTTCATCAGTGCACGTGTATAATGTGGGCTAAGTATCTAAGTGGAATTCCTCTGATTATGTTTTAGTGGAAACTTTTGTATGTATAGTCACAATACATACTGTGAGGAGAGGATATAACGTACAGGTATATCTACACATCAGAACATTTTTTTAAGGTCTAAGAATTAATTGGTTAGTTTAAAATGCTAAAATGATTCTCTTAGGATTTATGAGCTAAGAACGCTCAGGGATTTAGTGTCCTGACATCTCTTTAATTAGCAGTCTCCAAGATCTCACACTAAGAAGAAGCTAAGCCAGTGCCTTCTGTCATTTCTCAAGAGTTTCAGAAGGATTTGAAGCCACAGAGGAAGGTGAATGTACTATGCCTATGAGCTACACAAAATGTACAAAGTACTGTTTTCTTACTAGTATCAAGCTAGAATTTGCTACACTCCTACTTTGATGGTGATGCAGTTCTAAAAGAAATTCTAAGAACAATCCAGGAAAAATGGGTGAGGTAAATAAAGATGCCGTTGAAAAATACTTGGAGAACAATCCCCAGTTTGCCAAGGAATATTTTGACCGAAAAATGAGGGCAGAAGTGCTGGGAAGTATCTTTAACGTGAACCCTGGAGAAGTGAAGGAAGGAGTCAGCTTCAAAGAAATGTCCCGTCTGGAGGAAAGTACCATACTTTTTGAGCTGGTAACAGAAATCCAGGATGAAGGAGGCACTATGGAAAAGATAGTGCACAAGGCCCTGCAGAGGCTGTCACAGCTGCTGGCAGCTGATCGGTGTAGTATGTTTATTTGTCGTTCCCGAAATGGTATTCCAGAGGTAGCCACCAGGCTTCTCGATGTCACTCCGACTTCCAGCTATGAGAAAAATTTGGTGTCACCGGACAATGAGACTGTTTTCCCTCTGGACATCGGGATAGCGGGATGGGTTGCTCATAGCAAGAAGTTTTTTAATATACCTGATGTGAAAAAGGTAAGTGACTTCTTTTGGGGAACAGCTTTCTGTGCGTTTGTTTACTCAGCTTCCTGTGCAGGGTTTGTGGTACAGAATCATTTTTTAAAAAACATCCCAGAGAGAAATCCCTATCAAAAGCATGAGAAAAGCAACAGTCGTTTGGTTAAAATCCAGTAGAATGACATCTGTTAGCCTAGTGAGGTAATTTCAGTATCTTTGTAATGTAATGTAATTTACTATAACAACATTGTATTAGATTAGTACAGACCATAAGCACTTGTGTTTCTGTTGAACAAGGCAGACTCCTATTCTGTTGTCCACTATGGGCTTGTAAGTGTTCTCCCTTATCATTCCATGTCACCGTGCATGCACCTCTGAATATAATTAATTTGCAGATTTTTGTAATGAGGATGCTTCTTTACAACTATGTGCATAAAACAAGATAAAAATTATGTCAACGTTTATGTTCAGCTTCAAAAGACAATATTTTATGATGTCCATCCAGGTCCAGGGCTTTTGTTCAGAACCATCTATAGAAGAAGACTAATGAGCCAGAGCTGCTCTCACATTTTTGGAGTTTCTGTTGTATTTGCATGAGATAATCTTCCTTTAGCTATGGGGGTGATACACATTATTACAATTACTAAATAAAATGATGAGTGACCTAAGAGAAATTTAACATGCCTGAGAACTTCTTTAGAAAGTGCTCTGAAATGCAGAGGCAAACATAAATGTGCTTTGATTATTGTAGTTTTCTTTAAAGATAGCTAACCTTGTGTCATCAAATGGTGACAGCTTCATTTCTTTTTAGTGTTATGTGGAAAATCTCAGCAAAATCAAATGGCGTTAATTATACGACATGACATTCTGGCTTCTCAGCATAAAATTCTGGGCCATTTTGGAGATGGAAAACACCTCAGTGTCCTAAGCTCAATTGAAATAATAAAAATCTTTATACACAGCAATTATCTATGTTTTCCAGGAGGTAAACATAAAGTAATGTGTTTTATCTTGTTAAAAGTTGTCAGACATAAAGAAATAAAGCACTACTTTTAAAGCTCTGAAACAAATGAAAATGTATTGGTATGTGAAAAGAACATTCCAATATATAGTAAACTACCTCAGATGTGTAAGTAAGAATAACAGGAGCAAACAGGACAGTGACTTACTTGAGGAAACAAATAATTTGTTGTTTTTAACTGACCACTGAGATGCTTTCTTTGATGGCTGCTGTTATGACAAGAAGCATGTGATTTACTGCCTTTTACCACCACATGGGGAGATTGGAGGATAATCCTTCTAAATTCATAAGGCTGATTACATGAGAAAAGATCAGGAGGATCAAGAAAGATGTGCCTTCTATCAGACACTGCACTCCTCCTTAATGTCATTATGTCAGAGGTGCCCAGAGAAAGGCTGCCCAAATATTTCTGCATTTGCATTCGGATTTGTTAAAAATTTTGTGGCAAACTTAATGATACCTAAATAAGAGAACCTTTCTATCAATCTCATCCTTCTAGTTAAACATTTTGCACTCATAAATTAATTCACATTGGCTGAATATCAATCCAGCTATTACTCTAAGGTAATCTTTACTTAGGCATGCATTTACTTGCTTAGTATTAATGAGGTCTGTGCTATGAGGCCCACACTTAAAAATGTAGTTAAACCATGTTGCCATTAATCCACATTTGGTAAATAAATGACATCGAAGCATTGATATTCTATAAGTTAATTGCAAAACTTCGAGAGACCCCTTCAGAATCAAGATTTGGTATTTAAAAACAACCCTGAAGGTCTCCAAATTATCATCGTTACCATTCTATTTGTACAAAAAGTCAAGTGCATAAATCTACACTCCTTACACAGGCAAAGTTCCCAGTGTCACCAGACTCTTCTTATCCATAAGGAATGCAGAACTTCAGCTTTAGTAATTACCTTTTAAGAAATATAATTAGTTCATCTCAGCAGAAATAGTCACCGAAGCCTTGATCATGTTTTTTTAAAGGATCATTATTTTTCACATCACTTGGTATGCACTTCAGTCTAGCTACATTGTCTGCTGCCCAAATCCTGAGCAAAACATTACAATCAGAGTTAAGCCAGAGAGAAATTTTGCCTCTACTGCCTTGTCAGAATATAAAATGTACAATGAACAATTCTAGTACTGCGGTGGGTTAGGAACTTTCCACCCCCTCACTATTGAAATTTACCAGACCAGCTTAGATGGCTTGGAAGTAAGATGAAGCTATATTTACAGCAAAACAAAATATATACACAATATATTTACAAGTATTTACAATTATATACAATTTAGAAATAATACAGAAATCCAAATTCCCTCCCAGACAAAGAAACTGCGCAGAAGGGGCTCGAAGCCTCTCTCTCTCTCTTCCTTCCCAGACAGAAACCAAAACAACCAGCAAAGCTTACTTGTTATCTGGTTAGCCATGGTTAGTGGAAGATATTAGAATGGAGCAACGGAGAAGTGAAGAGAAGCAGCGTTCCAGAACAAAGAGGGACAAATTCTTTAGGGGACAAATTATTACTTTCAAAACACCAATGAATGATAATTCATCATAATTTTCTTTTTACAATCAATGATCTAATTCCTCTCATTAAAATGTTCCAATTAGCCTCAAACCAGCAAAAGTACTTTAAAGATGTCATGCCTAACCATTTTCTATTGTTGACACAATCCACATCCAGACAGCATAGTGTTTTTAAGTCCTAAATACATGATGACATTAAAAAACTTACAGTGGGACATTTTCATGCTTTCATTTACCACCTCTTTGTAACATGACTGAATGTAATGAAAGACAACATTACCAATAAATAATTTTAAAAAAAACAACTCCATTTTTAGTGCTTGGTAGTCAGTTCTTTAGAGATTATCTTCTCCTTCAATTTGGAAAGGTATCAATAAACGTGAGGAAGCTCCTCATCCTGACTAATGCTTCAGAAAAGAAAAGCAGAGGGAAAGATACAGACCTTCCATAATTAACTTAGTAGCCAGAGCAGTCTACCCCGACAAGATTATGGACCTGTTGACTGCAAGAGCTAATAGCATTTAATCCAGGATTTAACAATAGTGAGAAATAGGAGGCCAGGCAGGACCACTACTCTAATAATTTGCCTTACATTATTCCCTGGGTCTGGCAGAGGTCATGACTCAAATATTCTAAAGTAAAATAATAGATTGCATAATATATGGTATGCCTATTAGTATTCTTTAAATGTTAACTGATAACAGACAGCATGATAAATAAGAGTACATTACCTTATACATTTTGCTAAGGCATTGTATCCAAATAAGACTAAAAAATAGTTAAACAAAGACCATGTCTTCTAGGGAATCAAAATTGCACATTCTCAACCTGCAAGAACCAACAAAAGAGAGTATATATATTTGCTTTGATCCATCATGTAGTTAAATTATTGCTTTGTATCCAGAGATACTTGAAGACAAAGATTTAAACGAGGAATGGAAATTCAATATTTCTGGCTATAGTAGAGTATAAAATTATATAAATGCTTCAAAAGAAGTGAAGGCTTTTGGATTAGATCTATAAAGGGCCTGAAATGTTCTAATGAAGAAGTAACAAATCCTCATTTTTAGAGGCCCAGCACTGCAATCCCCAACCCCCACTGAAGTGAAGAAACAACAGACTGCGGAGAGATTCAGATTAAGCAATCAGAGCAGTGATCATTGTGGCACCTAATTTAACCACTGGAAACTACGACACAAAACAATTTAAACACAGCTTCTAGTTGCAAGCACTTGTGTCAGTTTTGTAAAGTCATCCAGCTTGTTTGCACGGGGGCTCTACTTTGTTTTAATGCAAGGGTGGGAGAGGCTTTTAATTCCAGGCCTATTTGAAGTGACAGTGGTTTTATATTCATGGAATGTGCCAATCCCCAGACTCCAGGATGGAATGGGGAAGAAGAGGAGGCCCATCCCTTTTGTTGAATCTACACAAAACTACAAAATAAATTAAATAATTTTTGAAGAAGGGAGAGAAAAGGTGAAGGGAAGCTTGCTTCTGAAACTCAGTGGTTCAGATTGCTATGTGGAAGTGAAGCGACCTAGACACTAAACTGTTGTCCAGCTGTGTGTAAACAGTTGCTCTGGTAACACACAGCAGTGATGCTGAGACCAGGTGATAAATCTTAGATGCCCTTTTAGGGCAAGAACACATTGCTGGAGTCAGATGCATCTATGTCAAAAATATGAAGTGGGAAAGCACAGGAGACAGCAAGATGGACAATGACACAAGTGGTTGCCCTGAAAATGGAAAGAATTGAGTCACTTTGTGGTGAAGCTGGTAGCAGGGCAGTCACTTGCTAATGAAATGTCTCAGTTTTTGTGTTCCTAACACTGCTAGTCCCCTCGTAATGTGATCTTGGAGAAGAAATGCAACTATCCAACACAGCCACAAGGCAGAGTGTATTAACAAAAGTTCAAAAGGCCAGAGGAAGATTGTCAAAATAATTGTAGAGAGAAATTCTTGAGAAGTGAACTCGAGAGTTGATAAGGTGAGAAGAAACGGGAACAAAGATACACAACGCTACAGAAGTACTGCCTTCCTAGGTATCTGGAAAATAGTGAATAGAGAATTGAAGAAACTGATCCAAAGAAAAACAAAAAGTGGGGGAAAAGAGAGAGGTTGACTTTCACCCGGGAAGAACTTGCATGTCTGCTCCTCCATTTTATAATTCTGATAATAACAGAAGATTGTCTGATAATAACAGCAGATTGTCATAAACTCACACTCAATATAGTAAATACTAACTGGGAAAAAAAATGTTCTAATCTGTTATAAAGACAAAGATTCAGTCAACTTACAAGAAAATATTTTAACACAGGAACAAATTTTTAGTATCATGCATTCTAGAAGAAAAATCCAAACCTTTAAATCTTTCCTCGAATAAATTCATGTTAAAAGGAACGCTCCCAAAACTGAAGAAAAAAATGAACATTAAAAACTAAAATGAAAACTTCCCTTTTAATTTTCTTTTTTTATGTGAAAAAAAAATACTTAAGCAAGATAATACAGAATAAATTTTAAAAGGTTTCTAAATAGCCACTACCCATGGCAAATAAAAAGCAGATATTTCAGTGATATGACTGGAAAGCTCAGCTCCCAAATGCTGCTAATTTTCACTTGATTCAGTTTCAGAACCCTTGTGATCTTAAAGTCCATCTGTTCTGTAAGGCTGGTAAGTTACATGTCAAAATGTAGCTCTTTTACATCCCTGACAATACATGGATTCTTTCAGTGTGGCCTCATGAATGGCCAACTCATTTATCTAATTTGTTGGCTTCTCTGTAGCTGATGGTAGGTAGTTTTTCCTTTCCATTCACACACAATTATATCATTATGAATCAAAACCATTTGTTAATTCAAATTAGAATAAGCAGAAATAAGCAATGAAGCAATATAGCACACCAATGCAACCTACTCAGTAGGAAAAAAAATGAGAAACTTGAGACAATGCAAGACAATCAGTAGGAGAACAAAATATGAGGATGAGAAAATACTGCATGGCTACCAGAAAGGAAATCAAAAGCATATAAAACCTGTGCAATAGAATGTGTGATAATGATGAGTGTAACATCAGCTCCTGATGTCAGAGGCTCCTGTTGTCCCGTTCCAGTAATGGCTCCAGACCCACTCCTGGTCATCACACATCTAAAGGATGATGTATTTTGTCTGAACTCATCTCTCTAACCCAGAACGTCTAGCCCAATATGATGAAAGTAGTCATAAACACAAGGAGTCTTAGAAAGCCATTCTTCCTCTGTGCTTTAGAAGAGGAAAGAGGTGAAGAAGAGGCCTCTGCTTTCTTCGTACTACCACCTCAGCTGTGGGATTAAGTCTTATTGCTTCTTAACTGTGATATTTGAGGCACTTGACCAAGCTCAAAATGGAGTAGGCAGCAGTCTCTTTACTAACAACTTTGAGCTGCTGTTCTTATTACCTGAAATCAGCCAGAGCAATGAATCTCCACCCTGATCAGCTGAACAGGGAAGAAGGATCCTTGTTACCTTAATCTTTAGTTTTGAGTTGCTTTTCACACTTCCCCATTCCTCTGTCCCCATTTCTCTGTATATAGTGCAAACTATATACTTTTGCATATGCAATGGAAGCCAAATTAGCAAATTAACAGGGATTACACAATCTCATTCCTTATAATAGTTTTTTTGCATTTTTTGCCCAAATTTACACTCGACAAATAATTTACACAGCAGACTCTGACCTGGAGTTTCCAATAGTGTCAAACTCATTTGCCTCAGGCTGCATTTTGTCCTTAATCCCATCAGAAATGCTCAAGGCTTAGTTTGGTGTTCTGGAGCACAGTTTAACAAATGCTAAAATAACATTTTGAATTGGGAGATGTATATCTTTTATCAAAGACTGTAGGATGATGCAATGAATATTAGAAAGATGGTCTTAATTGGTTTTTAAGCTTGGCCTAAAATAAAGTCTGTGAAAGGTTAGAAATTTTTGCAGAGATTTTTTTCATAGTTTATGCTTAAAGAATTGTGAGATATCTAAAATCAGCCAATGAAGAACTAATCATGACAGAAATAGGCCTTCAAAAATGGATGAAAGGAAACTTAGAAAAACATAACAATCCCACAAAAGGAACTCAGATATGCAAAGAGAGACATAAAGTAAGATCCCTCTCTGCTACTTTCTATCACCTACAACAAAAAGGTGAACACAAAGCGGCATTCTCATTTTCCCTTCCTGTATGCTGGTGCCAGCTTAGTGCAAATCCAGGACATGTTACACATATTAGGATACCTCTGCAGAACAAAAAACAAAAAATGGAGCTAGTAGAAAATGTTTGCAAATGTGCTGCAGTTAAGAATTTATCAACAGATCAACTTTCCCTCATTTTAAAAAAAGCGTATTTTGTGATTTAAGTAAGAGCTGTAAGTTCACAACATTGCTTTGAAGGATGATTGGATTCACAGGATCAGACTCAATAAACCAAGTGTCCACATTCATATATTCATGGGAGTACCAAGATGCTCTTTGGGCTCTGGTACTGCAGGAGCACAATTCTGGCTTATTTGTCTATGAATGTAATTTTCTACACATCATGAGAAATTATTTTCTTTGAAAATTAAAGGAGGTTCTTATGTTCTTAAGAGCAAACATTTGAAAATCTAGATTGGAAATAAAGGCTTTGCACTCCTAGCAATTGTGTGCAAAATATTTAGGAAAGCAAGCTCTCAATCTAAGCACAAATTTTTGCTTCTATATGCAAATCACAGGCAATAGGTTTTTTTGTACATGCTATGGGAATGCTGCCAATATGTTGTGAGGTATTTATATCCTTCTGCATTTCATTATCTAGGCACAGCTCAGGAAGGCTTGTGGTTACTGAACTTTTTGTTATTAACAAATTTTTCCTAGCCTCTGCAAAAAATGTATGACCAAAGTGCTTCTGAAAAATTCCATACACCACTGCTTGTACCTTCAGTCTGGAGTTACTAAACAAATTAAGACTCAGCACCTGTATCCTGCTGATTCAGTTCACTTCATGTGTACAGGTCTCTTTTAAGTATACAAAAGTGCAGGAGCGTCTGGAATTTTTATTTATTCCTTCAAGCAGCATACAGTTCTTTAAACCCAGAAGCCTGTGTCTCACCATTATGCTAGAGACTCTTGATGAGGTAGAAAGCCTGCAAAACAAATGAACAAATTATCTATCTGATTAACCTTATTTTGAATGGCTTAAACTGTTGGAATTGCAGAAATCGGTACTCGAACCCAAAACCAGAATGGTTGTGTCAAAAGGTAATACATCTCAGAGAAGATCAAATATTTCCATGAAATAACATAGTTGTTTAGCAGACTCCAGGAAAATATTTGATTCTTACATAGCAGAGACAGATTGACTGGCATTTCCCCTGGATGTCTGTTAAGTAAGATAACCTCGATACTCTTCTCTGAGAAAAACAGAAAACAGTTTCATAGAAATAAATATCCCCTCTTCACCTGGATGATGTATTTGAAATTGGCTACACTTTGCAGAAAACCCAAATACACCCTGATACATTGACCTATAGAGAAAACATAATGGTTCCTTTTACTCTTCTCAGTGTGATTTATGGGGATGGCACAGGCTAAGAGAATTGATTCTGTGTAAATCTAGAGATTAGATGTTAAACGTAGTCTGACCTTCCCTGGTCATCAGGCCACTTGCTGCCTCTTGACATTCTCATTTAGTACCAACTGCTCATCATCTTGAGAAATTTGAAGCAGATTTGTTAAAGGAAATTCAGGAATAATTTGTCATTGAATGTGGACCAGCACTTGAGTGCTCATCTCTTCAAAGACGTTTGAGCACTGACTTGCTAGCACTGCCAGATGTGAGGGGACAGAAAAGGCTCAGTGCAGTCTGGCTATTATATCTGCACATACTGAGAGACTTCAATCCCCCAACTCCTAACTTACCTCATTTAGATATATAATCATAAGAGCATTACAAAACACGACAACCCTTGACAAACAGATTTCCCTGAAATTTCATATCCCTTTTCTAAATAGAACACTAAAACATTTCAAAGGAAACACCAAGAATTTCTATGATAGAGGAGATGAAACAGCTTTCCATGAAACATGAACCATTTCTCCAGTACTTTTTACATAAAAGAATGAAAAGAATAGATTTTACTAAATACTCCTCTGCACCCAGTTTAGGGATAAAATTGGTGATATAGATAGTTGTGGCTCATTTATTAATCCTGTGGTCTCATTCCTACATGATCCCAAGCCCAACAAAAGCTGTTCTGTGTCCTGACATCCCTGATGCTACATCCTCCTGTTCACCAGAAGAGCATGTTGGTCTGGGAGCAGCAGGAATAGGGGTCTGTCAGACTGGAAGAAGTAAGAAACAGCTCAGGGAGATGCATATATGCTCAGGATGTCTCTGACAGAACCATTTCTAGCCATATACATTCAGGACAGATAGTAGTTTCAAACATTGTGTGATGGGACAGTTTTATGATTGCTACCAACAGAAATAATTAAATAGCAAGAAATACTAACACAGCTATGAAGTAACTCTATTACATGCAAGCCCTATGTATTAGACCATCAGACAGCCATAAAGTCATGCTACCCCCTCCTTTATTCTTGATTTTTCCATGTTTTTAATTCCCTGAATTCCTCATCATTTTAAGAAAAACCTGCACAAGACTTGGTTACAGAAGCTATATTCATAACCAATGCCTAAGTTAATCTTGTACATGTTAACCTGTAAGACTGAGTTAAACAGTAATACTAACTTACTGCTCTGTGAAACTGCGCTCACAGCAGCATTACAAACAAATTATCAGATTAAATGATCATTTGCTCTTGGGGTGGAAACTGTTATGTGCATTTCATTTATGGGTTGTTGTTTGTTTTTTCTTTCAGAACAACCATTTTTCTGATTTCATGGACAAAAAAACTGGTTATACAACAGTCAGTATGTTGGCAATCCCAATTATGCAGGGCAAAGAGGTGCTTGCTGTTGTGATGGCACTCAACAAATTAAATGCCCCTGAGTTCTCAAAAGAGGATGAAGAGGTAATAACCTCAGATTTCACACAATAGTGCCACTGTTAGTTCAACAAGTAGTTTGAGTGAATCTGCCCCTTGAGCTGATGCTTTTGTCTTATTTTTGCTCTTTGCCATTTTCAGGTCTTTAAAAAATACCTCAATTTCATATCTTTGGTCCTAAGAAATCATCATACATCATATCTCTACAATATTGAATCCAGAAAAAGTCAGGTATAGAAGAATTTTTTAATGCTAATACTTAGTGTGAAACCGTTATTATTCCCCTTATTTTATATTCTCACAAATTATTTTATAACAGTAACACACCTTATTGCTTTATTCTGGAATGCCTAAGGTTCATATTTTTATGTCGTAAACATTTACCCTCTTTCTCTTTCATTCTAAATAGATGCTTTTGTGGTCTGCCAACAAAGTATTTGAAGAGCTAACAGATATAGAACGTCAGTTTCACAAAGCACTGTATACTATTCGAGCGTATTTGAATTGTGAAAGATATTCTGTTGGCCTGCTGGATATGACTAAAGAGAAGGTAACAATCATTCTACCTACTTGCTACAAGTGAGCTACTCTCAACTTAAAGTTATAAAAGCCATCCTTTTAATTCAGTCATTCTGCATTATTTCTAGTGCATGTCTCTCCAAGACACAAAACTACCATGCTCTATAACTGGGATAATAGCCATTTAACAAAAAATACATCCAAAATTGCCTTGGCAAAGAATATAACCACAATAAACATAAAAGCTAATTCAGAAAGAATTTTTCATATTAAGGATTCCATGTGAGAAAGGGTAAAAGAGAGAAGTGCAGGTCTGATTACTGCTTTATAAACACTTGCCTCCCAAAACAATTAAGCTATGCAACTGTTCAGAGATAAGCTTCAAACTGGCATGAAATTTACTAGAAAACATTTCTTGCCTGAATAAATTTAACAAGGTTTTCTTATTACTGTCTGAAATATGATCATAGTACGCTATGGAGAAGGAAAAATAAAAATTGCTATCCACAGATATTGAGTTATCTATGAACACGGAACTGTTTTGTTTTGCTTGTTTTTCCTTTTGCTAAACCTTGTGTATTGTTTTCCCAGGAGTTCTATGATGAGTGGCCAATCCGGCTGGGGGAGGCAGAGCCTTACAAAGGCCCCAAAACACCTGATGGACGAGTAAGGATATTAAATTTTCTTTTTATGAGTCTTAGTTTTGACATTGAAGTCAAACAGATCACCTACATGTTCTTCTCTTTTTATTAGGAAGTGAACTTTTATAAAATTATTGACTATATTTTACATGGAAAAGAAGAAATCAAAGTCATTCCGTGAGTATTCTATTGGCAGCCTGTGAATGTGTGGCAGCTAGATGTATTGCTGGGATAGCTTAATAATATTGCAGAAATAATTTAATTTCATTCTTTCTCTAAAGGTCACCTCCACCAGACCACTGGTGTCTTGTCAGTGGATTGCCAAC
Source organism: Ramphastos sulfuratus (assembly GCA_013399055.1). Classification (NCBI taxonomy): domain Eukaryota; kingdom Metazoa; phylum Chordata; class Aves; order Piciformes; family Ramphastidae; genus Ramphastos; species Ramphastos sulfuratus. Next base: position 68,849 of record WBNM01034583.1, on the reverse strand, counting down.
ATATGTTGCTGAAAATGGATTTGTAAGTTCATCGTAAAAGTAAAAACTAGAAGTTCAATTTCATGCAGCCCTCCTGATTGAAGAGCAAACCTCCTAATCATCCCCACAACCAGTGACCTCTAAAAAAATGCCATGCTGCTTCCCTTGTCACTGGTTCCCACTGAAATCATGTGAAACCATGTGTGGATGGAGACAAGCCCCCAGCACAAACAGCCAGAGCATCAGGAAAACTTCCCTCTGATTGTAGTGACATTGGAGGAATAATGTGCACACCTGATGTCACCTTCCAGGTGTGCTAACTATGTCTCACAACAAAATGTCAAAGTAAAAAAATCATCACATACACAGTTTCAAAATTTCCATTTTTTTCACATCTCTTAAGCCATTACAGTAGACAAAATACACAACTCAAAGTTGTGATGTGTGACAGTTGTTAGCAATCCTTTGGCATTTTTTAACAGCAGCAAGGACAGAACCCTTACCAGTTATTTATTTCTATACCCTCCCTGGTTTAATCACCAGAAGTTATTTTCTTAACCATTATGCTTATGCAGTATGGGACACCAGACATGAGGGACTTTGTTACAAACACTCCAGAATGATGTTATAACCACATCTAATTTAATCGGTTTTACTTTCTGTAGCTGGCTAGAGTGCTCACCGTTGTCAGCTTAGCAAACAAATATGTCTTTTTAAAACACCAGGCCAAATCTTGGTGCACCTCAGATTTCATTTAAACAATGTTTCCTTTTCTTTCTGCTGTAGATTTGTAACATGATGAATGCACCAGCAGATGAGTATTTCACATTCCAGGTAATTCCAGTAATGTGAATAATTATAGATATTGTAGAAAAATCTGCTAATGCTTTCCACTAGTTAGTGACATGGTTACATTTATCTTGTGTTTGTGTTTAGTGTTACATTGCCTATATCAATAGCTGTATCACTACTTTAAAAGGAATACACATTCCCTGTTCTTTGACTTTTCTACAGAAAGGACCAGTGGATGAAACTGGGTGGGTGGTCAAAAATGTCCTGTCATTGCCTATTGTCAACAAAAAAGAAGAAATTGTGGGTGTTGCAACATTTTACAATAGGAAAGATGGAAAACCTTTTGACGAGTATGATGAACAGATTACTGAAGTAAGTTTAACAGGATTAGAGGCTTGAAGAAGACGTGATGTTAATAAAAACATTATTGTAAAAAGTAATTTAAAAATGTCTAATAATTTTCAAATAGGCTATATTAGCATCTAACCAAATGTCTATCTTCTTCTCTATACAGTTTGTTAAGAATGAGAAATCTTATTTCCCTTTATAAACCTGAAAATTTATCAGAGATCATTTATATTCCAATAATGAACAAATGTCAGATATGATTTTAATATTTTTTTTGTGATGGTCAGTCTCTTCTAGTTAGATAGCATGCTGCTTGCCAATAGATACGGTGCCTGTGACCATAGGAGTCCATGATCACAGGCACTTGGGCATGGACTAGTGTACCTAAGTCCGCTCAGCTTTACAAGCCCCCAAGTCCTGTATGTACAAAATGGCACTATGGACCCTTAATTACTAGACTGAGTTATTAAAAGCTGCTAGGTGCTAACAGAACCTGTTTCTGGAAGGCAAAGGCTTCTAACAAGTAGACCTTTGCTTTTAAAAAGGGCATTAACAGAAAATAGAATTAAAGAAAAGTAAGTTCAAATTGTCGGTTCAATTTTACTGTCATGGTGTCATCTCTGCTTTGCTTGTCTTTGTTCCAGACTCTCACACAGTTTCTGGGGTGGTCAGTTTTAAATACTGACACTTATGACAAAATGAACAAGCTCGAAAATAGGAAAGACATTGCTCAGGAAATGCTTATGTACCAGACAAAGGCCACCCCTTCTGAAGTTGAATCTATACTGGTAAGTTTCTGCCCTGAGTCACAAAATTAAAGCAGAAAATTTACAAGAATTTGCACAAACCCTGAATTTCTTATTTTCTTTTTAGAAATACAAGGAGAAATTAAATGTAAATAGCATAGATGAATGTGATCAAAAGGATCTTATTAGGATTTTGGTAAGTCATTAAACTGAAAATTGTGGTGGCATGTTTGTATCATAGTGTATAGTTTATACATAGTAATGTGTTCTCACTATAGAAAAGCGGCATATAGTAAACCCTTGATTTATACAATTGATTTTACCTATCAGATCCACAAACTGGACTGAGATGGTTTAATAGCATATCTTCAGCGTCTTCAGTTCTTCTACATGCAGACCTCACTGCCCTACAGGGCAACATTCTGTCCCAATGATGTCAGCAGACATACTTCTCTGCATTTCCTTAAGCAGAGAAGTCCAAAGACAGTGACCACTGACTTGACAGTGATGAAACATATTTGAGCTAATCAGTTAAAACTCTGCTACCAGTAAACAAAAAAAAAAGAGTCAGTCTCTTTTCCAGATTATGCAAGTCCTCTGGCTGCCTTAGTATTTCAATCTAGAAAGGGAGTGGCCTTTTTGGAGGAAACTATGAATGAACTCACATTGTTAACGGATCAAAGCAACCTAGACTACAAAAAAAGGGTCAAATGCACACAAATCTGTTGACTTCCAATACCATTCACATCACATATTTCCTTCTATTACACCAGATTTGTTAATGTAGACATAGCCACAGGAAAAAAGATTTCATTAAACTGTTTTTAGTTATGTACATGGTGCATGCCAGAAGGCAACGGCGTTAAGGTTTTACTGGCTCCCACAGAAGAGATGCTCGCACAGCTTACAAGTGGTGGAAAAAAACCCAAAACATGAACAGACTACGTGTAGCTTCGCATACTTTTTAAAGTAAATTTAATTTAGCTGCATGAAGGATTGCAAAAAATAATAGGTAAATGTTCTAATATCTATTGGTAGGGCAACAAGTGATTATTATGGTACAGGCTCTAAATATGAAACATAATACTGGTAGGAATTTTTAATCTCCCCAAAAGCAATCAAAAAGAGTTCCCTCAATGCTGTAGAGTCACAAATTCAAAGGTCTAATATCTTCTGCATTGCCATGGCTACATGAAATGCTTTATCCTATTATAAGACCTGGGATCTCAGATAGCTAATGGGATAAAGCAGGTGTTTCTAGATCTGATGATTCACAAAGTAATGGGTCTTAAAACACCACTGCTCCAGGTTTCCTTGTCCTTGACCTCAGATCAGAGGATGGATCTCAGCCTTATTTATTGATATAAATGCATACACTCAGTCATCTTTTTTCCTTATCTGTAAAACAGAGATCTTTTATATACTACTAGGGAGGAAGGAACTGTGATCATATAATCTGCTTTTTGTTCTACAATGGACTTCCCTGAAGTAATTCTTGTTTGGACTGAGGCACATTCTTTAAATACAGTATCATCCTCCTTAGGCTATGGGATACACAGATGAGAAGTGTTACAGAACAGTTCAATGATACTCCCATTACCAATTTGGCAATTTAATGTGACTGTATATAAAAGAGGCAATTTAAATTTCTTATTTATTTATTCTTATTTATTTATTTATTATTTAAATTTCTTTCACATCCTATACACCTTAGAATTTAGTATATATTTTATATATATTATTCAGAACAAAAAGCTGGTCTAAGGTCCATATCTGCCCTTCAGAGAAAGAAAAATTCCTGAATGGCATCCACACAGCTACTAATGAAATTTAGTGCATGAAGAAAGATTATGCATTTGTACAGTTACCTACTTCTGGAATCTTCTCTCATTTTCATCAGTGGTCAAGACTGTTCAGAATAGACTGCTGTGAACTACAGAAAGGTCATTACTAGGACAGAATCCCCACCAACCACAGCACTAGAAAGTAAATTAACATATTTGAAGTAACCTATAAAAAACAATTCTAAATGCTTTGTAAATTTCAGCATTGTTAACAAATTTTACTTTATGCATATATTGAGATAAATCAAGAGCCAAGCAGTCAATAATCTACTGCAAGCAGACAAACAAAAGCAAAAATAAGATTTGTGAATTTTTTAGGATTCTCCAGTTCACTTTGCACATACCAAATCAACCTTACAGGTTTGCCTGTCTATTAAGTGTATATAGGCTAGAACAAAGAAACACTGTCACAGGAGACAAGGTAAGACAGACTAGTTTTGAGAGTTGGTTGTGGAGTAGAAACAAACTACAATTCCAGAGATTAAAAAGTACACAGGACTCTTTGATTTCCTGTAGACTCTTGAAGAGAATACAAGGCTATGGGTAAGTATGCAAGTAAGCCTTCTGTTATTATAAAAGGTGCTGTTTCTGTACTTCATTCTACCATAAAAATAAAAAACATTTTGTCCTAGACAGGTTGGTTTTGGTCACTATCTTCATCACTATTCCAAAGAACCAAAAGGGAAGAACAATACTTAACAAGAGTAATTTTGCTTAAAAAAAAAAGATGAACTCACACCTTGAGATCAGGCTAAAAATGGGAGAATTGTGTGATTTTATATCAGTATACCAGATTTTATAGCAGATTTTATTTCAAGGCCTGAGATTTCTGAGCTACGGAAATGGTGAGATGGCTACAACAGATTTGTGTTGGAATTCAGAGTAGGAATAAACACTGTCTCACCAAGACTTTCACCTATCTTCTTTGAGAAGAAAGCTAGGAGCATTACGATTGTGAATCATAACTTGCTACACATTAGTTTGTACTGAAACCTGAGGCCTTTGAAGATACATTAAACATACTCTCCTTAGGCAATGTTTCTACTGAAGTCAGAGAAGAATTTTTGGTTTTTTTTTTCAATTCTGTTCTTGTAAGAAAAAAAGTTATATTTTTTTACTTCTCCTAACAGAAAGAAGAACTACCTGATCCAAAAGATTTAGAACTGTATGAATTCCGCTTCAGTGACTTTCCTGTTACAGAACACGGCCTGATAACTTGTGGAATACGACTGTTCTTTGAGATAAATGTTGTTGAAAAGTTCAAAGTCCCAGCTGAGGTCTGATTTATTTTTTTCTTCTATCTTAAAATACATATAAACAAGACAAATAGCTGACTACAGGTAGTTAAATATAGAAGCACGCAATACAAAAAAATTAATGGCGTGAATAACAATTTTCCATTCTTAATTAAGCTTTTGTATATTTGTAACAAAAATTTAAAACTAATCCTGAAATTGTGTGAGCTATGGAATTAAATCAACATGCATTTATGTGAGAATAATTTGCTGTGTTCATGTTTAATTCAATGCAAAGTAATTATTTTCATAGAACTTGCCCATTATTCCTGTAACTTCATTGTATATCCCAGTAATTTTGTAATTATTAAATTCTTACAAAATTAGTAGACTATACTATGAAATTACTGTAATAATGTGCAAATTCTACTGCACATTGTTTCTACATTTCAATTAACATCAGTCTTAATCACTTTTGTTCATGATAGGTCCTTACAAGATGGATGTACACAGTTAGGAAGGGTTATCGAGATATCACTTACCATAACTGGCGACATGGATTCAATGTGGGGCAAACAATGTTTACTTTGCTGATGGTAATGTTGATAATATTAACCTTACTTGCAATATTTAATTTTACTTGAAATTTCAACTAGAAAATTCAGGAATGTACACAGAATTGTCTGTTTTCTTATACAGACAGGCAAAATAAAGAAGTACTATACTGATCTAGAAGCCTTTGCCATGGTGGCTGCTGCTTTCTGCCATGACATTGATCACAGAGGGACCAATAACTTGTATCAAATGAAGTAAGTACAAATGCTCAAATATATGAAAATGTAGTAATGTTAGTGGCAAATTAAAAATACATGTCAAAACTTGCGAAAATAGAAGTATACATTCCATATTCATCTGGCATGAATAAACATCTTTCCTATGGAAGATTTCTGCCTCAGAGCATTTGTCATGAGAGCCGAAACACAAAGACAAAAAGCGAAAGTGAAATCCTAGAAGGATCTCCTGGACCTGCAATTCATTTTTAAAACTCTAGTACTACTTGGATTGCAGCAGAGCCTAAATAAAGCCACGAATAAATGAGAAAAGTAAATTAAATCCCAAACTACATTACTTTTTTTTCAAGACAGAGCATAAGCACTTCTCTGAAGTGGAATTCAGGATGCAGCATAGACAACCAACACCTCAGAGTGAGATAGGATTTAAGATGCATTCTTTTTCAGTTTTATACCATCTAATTTGACTAGCTCAGTTTTAACCCTGGCCCCCTCAGTTACTGACTGATGCAGGATCTCTCCTGAGTTCTAATCTCCTCAGGATTCTAAGATAAAGAGCTTGCGTTCTGCCCCTTGGTTCATATGCCAGTGACTCACACATCATGAGGTTAAGCTTTGCAATTCATGCTCCTTTTTGTTCTGAGAAAATATTCTAAATAATTTATTTGAAAATTTTCCTTTCTTTGTTATGAAATACCATTCATTAGTAGATGCCTGTTATAAAACAGTATTAATTACTTTTGTTTTAAACTTACCGTTTTATTACAACATTAAATATAATGGTGAGATCCACTCTTCTCCTGAAGAGTGAGCAATCTACCATTTCCTTTTACATGACCTGTTAGGCCATATTTCTGTGTGCTAGCTGGAGAAGAGAGATTTCTCAGAATGTCACGTGTAGCAAAAGATTGTAAATATAATTTTCTGAGCACAGCTTCCAACCAGTTGTATGTCCAGAGTGATTCATCCTCCTCTGACCCTTGATACTCCTCCCAGGAGAGGCATTTCAGCCTGCATGCTAGAGCAGTGACGTGAGGGGATTTTCTGATTATTCTCAGGGATTCTCCGGGTGACGTAGGAGAATGACAGACATTGATTCTTATTCAGTGGACTGCCTCTCATCCAAATAAGTTTGGGGGGGGGGGGTTTAATCTTCCTACTGTGGTCTTCCCTAGCAGAAAGCCCTCTGCGTGAGATCACGTGCAGTAAAGCTATTTATAAATGTCACCAGGCTTTACCACAACAGTCCTAATCACAAGTCAGAAAACACAGGTAGCATGCAGCTATCCAAATCCGCCTTGGGTTATCTGAGGAATGGAATTATTAGCCAAAGAAAGAAGGAAAATAAACTTCCAAACACGCAGAACAACCTGAAGCTTATGTAGATAGGACACTTCTCCCTTCCTCCCAGTATCATCGTCTGAGACAATTTCCACTGATTGAAGCTTATCCTGATGTCAGATGAATGCTTTGAACTCTGTGATTAAGACTGAACACATCTGAGCTGTCAGGATGTGTACAGTCCACAAAATGGTGATTTTGAGAGAGGAAAGGAACCCAAGTGCATTAGAATTAAACTCCACTATGCTGTTATTTTAGATTTATCTCAGTTAGTCTCGGGCAATATGCTCCACAGTCGTTACAGACAGACAAAAGCCATGCAACAGAGCACTTAGAGATGCATAAAGACTACTTTTAAGGTAGACAGAAAGTGTGTACATTAATCTAACAGCAAAACTGAACGTGCAAAATAGAACAAAGGCATGTTTGAATTTTGAGGCATCTAACTATACTTTCTATTTTTAATGGGCCCTGATCACCAAGTGCTCTCTAATTTCATCCTAGGAAGACAAGGGAAGACAACCAAGTTGTTTTTTTTTAAATTTGCATCATACCAATGGTTCAGATATATAGAATAAACTATTGAACATGCAGAACAGAAGCATTTTAATTCTGAAAACTTGAATCAAAAACATTGGCTCCAAAATACTACATAGAATTACATCTTTTTCAACAGGTCAGCTGCTCCGCTGGCAAAACTTCATGGTTCTTCCATTTTAGAAAGGCATCACCTAGAGTACAGTAAAACCCTACTGCAAGATGAGGTATGTCTGATCAATGCAAAAGATCCAAGTAAATTATCATGTTCCAGATTTCACTCTGTCTCATTCATTCCTCTAGGTCCAGATTAAGAAATTATGCTAAAATTTGGAAGTTTTAAGCCAAATTCTTTTGCACTATCCACTTTGAGAGAAGCATTGGTAGTTCTACCAGAAACAGGCCCAAAATAGAAAGCTTTCCCTCTGGGCCTCCCTCTCACTCCTCAGCTTTCTTCTGCTTTCACAAAACAGCAGATGTTGAAACCAGAGCAGAAACCAAAATATATATATACAAAAGGTTGCAATTAAAACTGCTGTCCCTGGTTCACGGGGTCTGAGTTCAGCTGCTGGCTTTGGCAGATGAGGAACACCCCCACACCTTACCTTGCTAAAAGAGAGGTGTTGTCATGAGACCATCCTGCAGCTGTCATTACTGATCTTTCCTGAACTAGGCAAATGCCCTCAGCTGCCCTTCCCCAGCAGGTGCAGAGATGAGAGGCCTCACTCTAGTCTCCTCAGGGTCAACAAAATGGTGGGAGCACAGGCCTTCTGCCCTGTGCAGGTCAGCCATTCTTCATTCAATAGTGCTTGGTCTGCCCTGCCTTCAAGGAAAGAGACTGTTTACAATTTTTTAATACACATTTTGAAGGGAAATAACAGGCAAGGCTTGAACATGCAGCCCTTCCATCCTACCTGTTTGCATCAGTGTGGCAGGCACTCACTTCCATCCTCATTTGCCATTTTCTCATCACTGTTGGTGGTGCTGTTTCCTGACCTAATGAGGCCACAGAAGAAGTCCTTACAATGATCAGCAGCACAATGATCATAAAACCTCCAGAAGACTTATGATTTAAAACCCTCAACAAACATAGCAAGCACCTTTACTTTTATTGATGGTGATGTACTTTTTCAAAGGTTAGATGTTGGGGGCTAACTGCACTTTGCTGGAGTAGTTGTCAGGACCTCTGGAGGCTCTCAATAGTGGCACTGCTGTGCCCCATGTTCTCACAGGTATTGTGCACCCTCAGTTAAGGAAAGGAGAAAAGCCAGAAGACTTAAAAAAGTGCTAAGTGTGATGTCTTTGTTTCCTTTGCCTGAGGAAAAGGACGTTGTACCTGCCATGGCAGGTCTCAAAGCACTGCAGGCAATTGTGCTGATTGAGGTTAACAGGAGGAGAGAGGAGAAGGTCTCTGATGTAAATCTTTGAAAAACCTAGGAAAATCAGGTTTATGGAATGTGAACTGTAGTTATGAAGAACTGCCATTTCTTTACTAATTAAATGGAATGCAGGTGACTTTCTTTGGTTTTAAATTATATATATATCAAGAGGACTTGCAACTGTTTGAGTCGGTGTGGATTGTTATTTGTGCAGCTCCTGAGAGCAGCATCTTAGACCCACCCAATGTTCACACAGTTATTTAGCCATGAATAAGGACTGTATTTATCAACTGACTGATTTTTCATTTGTAGCATCACTTTAACTTAGGGACTGGAGCTGGACAATTTTGTTATACTGTTCTGTGAGACAACCTGTAGAGTACAAACCAAAGACAGTGTTATAAAAGGAATTGAATTCGTAAACTTTCCATCTTGCAGAGTTTAAACATCTTCCAGAACCTAAATAAGCGACAGTTTGAAACCGTTCTACACTTATTTGAAGTTGCAATAATAGCAACTGATTTGGCTTTGTATTTCAAGTAAGTACTAAATTCTGTATAACTTCCTACTGAAAAAAGTCACTCCTGTAGAATTTATAAATGTAGATTTTAGTTGTTTATATGCAGAGTACAAAGCTATATTTAAAATTCTTATTAAGTCTTAAGACATTCTTAGATTCAATTTAAGCTTTCAAATTATAAAATACAAAAATGTTTATAAACCTAGTATACTTTTAGTAGGTCATTCAAACATACTTTTAAAGTGAACACTGTGTTTCAGAAGTGTGAATCCTGTAGCCTAACCCTAAGGTTGTGTGCATGTGTGATATTGAACTAGAAACTCCTATTAAAGAGAAGTATGCATATGACATGGAAATTAAGATGCTAACTGCAGACATCATCTAATCCCACTGCTAAATATGACAAAAATTTCAAATATAAAATCTTCCATCCCATTCCTAAGTTACTGACTTAATGTGCTTTTATAATGATTGTTTTCTTTTAAAATATATAGTCTTTTGTTTGATCTTATGACTAGGAAAACTTAAAGTCGGGAGACAGGCAACAATTCAGCAAGTTATTCAACAGAGGTTATTACATTTTAGTGAACAATAACTCCATTATTACATTTATTGTAAATGCAAATCAGAAGATTTATTAAGCAGCAGCAAGTGACATTTTTCAAAGTTCAAGACTTAGTGCTTCTTTGGATTTTTGAGGGGAGTGAGTGGAAGAACATTCATTACACTACAGGAAGTAACAAACATGTAATACTAAATAAATAAGAATGTCACATCAAACAGTTTAATATGAAGAGTTAGGAAATGGGTTGTTTCTGTCAGGAATTCTGACATAGTACTTTACATGTCAGTGGTATATAGCAAAAAATAAATGTGCTAGGTTATCTGAAAAGTTTGAGTTCAGCAGGAAGTTGTTACTTTGACAATACTATGGCTAGAATACTCCTTTGGAAAATAAAAAAATATCGGAAATATTATTTCCTATTTATTTTCTAATGCTTTCTAATGTTTATTAATATATAGTTTATTGGTATGTTTTAACAGGAAAAGAACTATGTTTCAAAAGATTGTGGATGCAATTGAAAAAATGGAAACAGAAGAGGAGGCTATTAAATATATATCAATTGACCCAACCAAAAAAGAAGTCATCATGTAGGTGGTTAATATTTTACTGTTTATTCAATCAGATACCTAGGGCAAAAATTGAAAATAATTTGGGCACATAAAGATGTAAATTAAGACTTGGTATTATTGTCTGATGGTAAGCATGACTGTGATTTGAAATTAGACGTCTGTAATCCTCTCCAAATGTGCAAAACATGCATCCATCTGCATGCTAAAATGCTTTTGAAATTTTCAACCTTTTTTCCCCCCCTATCATCATCTTAACTGCTTTCCTGTTATGCTTTGTGCTTTCAAAGGGCTATGATGATGACTGGATGTGACCTGTCTGCAATAACCAAGCCTTGGGAAGTGCAAAGTAAGGTAGGTACTTTTCAAATACATAATACTGCATTTACTATCTGTTTTACTGTCTATTTAGTGCATAACTAAAAAAACCCAGAACTTATTATCAGTTGATAGATTAACATTTATGTATCTGCATGCAACAGCGTTTCCACCAAAAAATGCCTGACACTGTGAGTGTAAAGGTTCCATGATACTTGTCTCCTCAACCACTACAGAGTTGTTCCATCCTTCTCTACTTGTCCTCCAGTTAAAACTGGCATCCTTTATTCTGGCAGCTCTTCTAGCTACCCTTAAATACCACTCAGTTGTTTTGGTGCTGGTTTTCAGCTAATTTTTAGGTACAGATTTATCAATACTATGTGTCTATTCTGTAGATTTTGCTGCCATTGCAAAGCAGCTTAAACACACTAAAATTAAACCCTTCAGTACCTTGTGACACTGCTTTGTACGTAAGTGCTTCAAGAACTCCAGTACTTATTGAGCATCACACTGAAGTTCAACACTTAGCCTTACAGGAACAGGTTTTAACAATGCAAAACCAAAATACAACTGGAAGATGCTTGTGGAGCCTTCAAAGTAAATAATGTTGTAATTAAGAGACATTGCTAATATGGCCCTGTTCCTGTTGACAATAATCTATCATTTATTCAGCACGCACTGAAATATGGTAGAGATAATTTGCTGGGAAAAGTCTTAAGTATACCTGAGAGTATCTGTAATTCTTGAAAGATGTGTTTGACTACCTCTGCAGAGATAATAAGAGTGGAATTCTTTTATGTTTCACCTAACCTCCCTATTTCTGGAGGAGGTGTAAAAATATTCAGAGATAATGCAGATAACAAGAAATACTCCCCTCTTTGTGGATGGGAATTTAGTAATAATAGTTAAGTAGTAAGCAATAATATGGCAGGTCCTTGGTGAGTCAACATTTTCATACTTTCTGGGAAGCCTAGTTTATGTATTTATTGAAATTTCCACTGAATTGTGATTATTCAGGTTGCCCTCATGGTTGCAAATGAATTCTGGGAGCAAGGTGACCTGGAACGAACTGTGCTACAGCAACAACCAATTGTAAGTACTAAATAATTTAACTGTGCAAGCAATATTAGCTGTTATAAAAACAGTGAATAGATTATAGGCTGTGATGCTTACTAGATCATTATACCAAAAAAGCATGTTATCTACATCACTTAAAAATTACTGCTATTGTGTTCTAGCCTATGATGGACAGAAACAAAGGAGATGAACTACCTAAGCTTCAAGTTGGTTTCATAGATTTTGTTTGTACATTTGTGTACAAGGTAAGAATAATTTTTGTTTGTTTTCCCATAGCAGTAGTTCTGATGGCACAATTAAAGATAAACTGTAGCCGTTAAAAAAAACTAGAGAGCAGCAGGACTCTTGGGTCACAGGATAAACAACTATCACAAATGCCACAATTTTTCATTCTTTTGTTACATAGAAGACTTGCTCTCACAAAGCAAATTCAAGAGGTGTTAAGTAAATTTGTGGAAAATGAAGATATTAATGTGCACCCTGATGGCTACTACCTGGAAACACTGAGTTAGAAAGCCCAATTTTATTCTTCACACTTCCACTGAATACAAGTACTCAACATGTGGATTGTTACATGTGTTGTAGTTAATTGCACAGCAAAGAAATAGGAAATTTGCAATATTCTGGAAACACAAGATATTCTATATCTTCTGTAAGGCACTGAAATAGCAACATTATTAATACCTGTTTAGCTTTTAATGTTATCCCAAAACATCATGCAGAAAAGTGACATGTGCCATTTTAACATTTTCAGATACATCCTCTTCTGCTTGGAATACACTACAGAATATTAGTTTTTTTTATTAAATCACAATGTTCATAAACATTCAACAAAACATCATTTATCATATTGTATTATATCTATCAGACTATCAAATGTAGGACTAGGGAAGGTACTAAAATTTGCGGCATATAATTCAGATTTTTTCTAACTGACTGTGTGCACAATAGGGATTAACCCAACAGTATTTCCAACAATATGCTGCTACTGCATAATCAAGAATAGGCTTTCAAATGTGCACCAGCAGGTAGACACACTTTTTTTTTCAACAGAAAATGCCCTACCACAGATGGAATCAATGCTTGAAAAAAACAGTTAAATCAAATAAAATTAATTACCCTAGTAATATACTGAATTAGATGTAATAGAAAAATGAAAGTTTATGTTTTTTTTCTGTAAAGTAACAGTATTTCCACAAATACAGATTTTATAGATCATCAATGTTTACAAATTTCTAATTCACTAACTTAAATTGTTTGTATAGGAATTCTCAAGGTTTCACAAGGAAATTACACCTATGTTTGATGGTCTTCAAAACAACAGGGTTGAATGGAAAACACGAGCTGATGAGTATGAAGAGAAGATGAAAGTTATTGAGGAGCAAAAGAAAAAGGAAGAAGAAGAAGCTGCCAAAAAAGGTTAAGTAACTTCTACGGTTTTCATTTATATATAATTGTAGTCAATATATTTTCTCTCTCTATTTCACACTTGCTGTGCACTTGTGCGATATTCTATTCAACTTTATACTAATGGTATGCAAGTTCTGACTTAGCCAAATTACCTTTATCTTCACTTGGAGGAGGAGTACCCTTTAAAGATTACAGAAATCCAGTGGACTGAATTCAGTTTCTACACTGCAGAATTACAGAAAATATGACCATCATAAAAGTGAGGCGATTGTAAAATTTCTTTTCTCTTAAGACTTAAACCAGAATGTAATTAAACACTTATTTATCTGTGGATACTGCAACTGCCTGAAACACTACAGATGTACCAAAATTCTGTGCGGCATCAGCTCCAAATATATTCCAGTTCTTTGTTTAAGCTGAAAATGAAAAGCATAAGGAAAAGAGACAGGAAAGGATAATGTCCATTTTGAACATAAAAGAGCAAATCCCCACTTCTTTCAAGTTTAAGGTAAAGCATTTGGCTCTAGTTCTCTACCATCAGATACTGGCTGAAATACGCTCTCTCTTGTATGATGTATTTAACACTAATCCTCCTAAGACAGCCCAAGTCCTAAAGTTGGTTCTGTGTACAATAACCTAGAAGAGAACCTGACTTTACAGAAACTGAGAACCTATCGCTCAAGTGTAAGAGTGAAATGAGTCAGTTATTCTTATTTTGTACTGCTTGTGGAACAGCAGGTCAATAGCTTAGCCAATCATCTGAGATGACTGAAAAGGCTCAGAGATTAAAACAAAATGCATGTAATCACTACAGAACGATTCATTGTCAGCTAGTTTGAAGAAGAAAAGTTTACCCTGTTTCACAACTTTAAAACATAAAACAGTACTGGATAATTTATTTGTTGATCAGTGTCTGTTGGAAATAGGTGAGTATTCCTCACATTTCACACAAAGCAGAGGCTATTCAAGGCCATCAAGACAGTAACTTGATGAAGTTACTGTTAGAGTGTGAAGTGGAAATAGACAGTTATTTGCTCCAAAAATAAAAAATACTAGGCTAAAAAAGAAAAAAAAAAAGTTGCAAAGTGGTTTAAGAAGTACTGTAGGCTATATGACTTAATCAAAGCAGATCTTGTAATGAAATTACGAGAAGTATTTTGGACTGCTGTGATAGCACTTATGTACACTTCCATAGAAATTATGGCCACTCCATTGTCTTCCAGATTTATTTAAAGTTTTTTTTTTGCAATTAACAATATAATACAATCTTATTTATTTAAGATTAATTTATTGGTGAGAACTAGCTGGTTGTGATATGAATGAAGTACTCTCTTCTTACACTTGAATGTAAGCATCTGAACTTCACAGAAATACCAGCAAAACAAAACAACCTGGAACCTACACACAAATATTTCCTTTCTTGGCAAATAGTATGATTACTGAAGTATGATCACTGAAATATGATCCTATGCCCTTAATCATATGGTTCTTAAAAATCAAATTTTATATATATAGGAAGATTTGAGTATTTCTACTCCCACCTGAAGTCAGTACCATCTTACATCACTGGTTATTTTGGAGTTAGTCACTGACTTAAGGAAAGAAATTTTCTCCCTCAAAGAACCTTACATAGGCAAGCATGGAAGGATTAATTTGCAGGAGATAAGGATATGACCTTTGTATATCATAAGTGGTATCATAAAATGTAAGTGAATTATTTTGCATCTTTTTAAACGTGCACTGAAATTAAGGCCATGCACATTTATGAAGAACAGATCTGACACTGTCAAATCAAACCTGTGTAAATATATGGCTTTGTTAAGTCAGTTCACACAAACTATAATCTGATACATGCTGAACCACGGTGGTTTCTCTATATCACACTGACCTGGCTATTTTTAGCTGTTCAGCAGACAGAAAACAAAATAAACATATTTGCTGAACCACTACAGTGGAAAGTTCAGAACTGAAACTAAACCAGAATACATATAATTGAACTAAGAAAATACATAGTTAGTAACATAGTTTTGATTATATCCACAAATTACAGAGGGTGGGCCACTGATTATGTGACATGTTTCAATGCAGGTGGAAAGGGTGGAAAGGGTCGAAAATGACCTAGTAACATGGTGATCCACAGCTTTCAAATGTAAGTTTTAATTCTAATATTGGTATCTTACCTTAAATGAACCTGGAAACGCTATTTATTACATTGGAAGAATCTTACTTATGACCGACAAGCATCTGTGGAATCATTTGAGAGAGACAGTAACAGAATCAGTACCTATAGATAACAAACATTAAAAAATTGTCTCTCTTAATTGGTAATTACAAAGGGATTTGTGCAGGGTTGGATAAAGGCTTATACAATTAGGTCAAATTAAAGTTTTTGTATGATCCACTTCAAAAATAGATTCACAGATTATATTGATCCAAGTTTATTTCTTTTGCATGGCTTGCATACCTCAGTTTTGTATGTGTGGGACAGAGCTATATATGTATTTAACTACTGAAACTTTCCAGTAAGAGTGGTTCAGTGTGTGTTTGGTCCTTTGAGAAATGCTGGTATCAGCTACTACACTATATACACATACGTATATATATGATGTGTTATTGTTTCTTATTCCATTTTCCCTGACAATTAGCAAAAGTGCAATTTATTATCAGAAGGACAAACACGTATAATGTGCTTATCTCCAAAGCAACACCTTTTTAACAAGAAATTAGAGCAGCTATAATTAACAGAATATACTCACTTTACCCTTCTTCTGTTTTACAGCTGAAAATGCCGCAGGAGGTGGTGGTGGAAGTGCGGAGGACGGAAAATCCAAAACGTGTATAGTTTTGTAATTCTTTGTCTCAGACACTGTTTCTGATACAGAAAAGGCATCTAGAAAGAACTTTGATGAGCCTCAGTGGATTTCTGCTTCGCCTAGAATAGTATAGATCGATCCCTTAACAATCCTCTTAAATGCCTGCTGTTTGTTGGAAATAATTTATAATGGAGTAAAGAAACAGTTTTGATTACAAACTGGAAAATTAAAAGAAAAAATAATGGTGCAAAATGATTTAACTGTGCGCTCTAGATGTTTTTTCATGTCACAATTTATATACAGGACTTTTATCAAAATATACAACTTCTGCACACTGTCCACAAAAAGTACAAATCAACTTTGAGAGATCTTATATGAAATTGCTGAATGAAATTAGAACATGTACAATTCAAAGAAAACATTGGGATTTTCGTAACTTGTAGAGTTAGATTTTTATATTATGGGTTATTTCTTTAATCTGAAATTTCCTTTTCCTTCACTCTCAATCCTACATAAAGCTCTAGTGTAAACATTTTCACTGTAGAAATGCTCAACACAATTCTCTGGCTCACATCTTTAAAAAGCAGGTCTCTGGTACACAGTATTTTTTCAAGACTACTAAGGACAAACCTGTAAATTATAGCCATAGCTCAAAGAAGCCCATATGCACATGGCTCTGCCCACATTTCCTAAACCTTTCATTGTAAAAATGTAAAAAGGCAGACTGTAAACATCATACTTTGCATACAAGTTTACTAAAATAACTCAGCATATTTATAGGATCTACATTCAAATGCATTTTCAAAGGCTCATGTAATCCCAAATGCACCTTTTTAAAAAATGTAGTAAATTACTTGAAAACCAATGAACTGGCACCAATTTAATCTTGGGAGGGAGAGGGCATCAGAAGCAGAGCACATCAGAATTCACGTTATCTCCCTTTCTACAACCAAGATGAGAGACTGCGCACAAATTAGTTCTTCAAAAACAACAATCTCTCTCTACCAAAACTTTCTCTTCTTGAAGAATGACAGTGTGCTTCACACCTTCTACTCAGGTCTCAAGAAGCTAGTTCCTCCTGCAGATGAAGGAAGGAAAATGGCTAGTATCTTAAGCATGGATCTGAGTATTCTCTGAAGCCACTTCCAAAACTAAGAGGAGATGAATGCAAATGTAACTCCCGCAACAACCAAGTCTGACATGCAGACTCAATCCTGCCACTTTTCTTCCTCCTCTAACAAAAGCAAAAGGAGGAATGATTGAATGGTTTGCCATTCTGTATACCTTCCTCAGAATGTTCTACAAACACAGACACTGTATACAACTATCACCCACGATTAAAGGAATCCACCAAAAAAAATCCCACTTATTACATCTTCATAAATGGGCCAAATATTTTATGCAAACTAAGACAGTACATAAAATTTGCTATCTTCTGCATTAAATGCAGATATTAAAGTTATTTCAAGGTTGTTCAATCATGTAATTTTATTCAAACCGTATTAAATAATGTATTTAATATATATAGTATTTAATAACATTATTTGAAGACTCAAATAGTAGTTAGTTACCTAGAACACGTAATATACAATATTTGAAGCAATGAATATAGCAACACATTTGGCAAAATGCCCCTTTGGTCAAGTTGCATACATGTAAGCAGATTGCTGCAGATTGGATTTGACTCTCAACCAAGCTTGCAAGATGACAGAGAATTAACCTTTAAATCCACCTTCTTACCTAAAGAAGCCTTCATGCAAGGCTACGTTTCTTTCTTACTCAAGTATATCCTAAATGTGTCCTTGTACTGTCATCTATTATGTAAGTACAAACTGTTTAAAATGTAATTATGTTAAGTAACACTTGTAAATAGTTCTCATCTTACTGAGTGCATGTAAAATGTTCATAAATACACTGCAACCATCTCTGCTGTTATGTTTTCCACATGACATGCTTATTATAGATACTTTCTATATATATATTTACAGTGGGAAGTACTTATCAAAAATGTTTTATATATTAACTTTCCTCAGAATAACATGAACCTTTAATTAAAAAGTTAGCCTCTTACATTCAAAGTAATTTTCACCCAACAAAGAAAATAGCCACTCCAACTATTCACGTGCAGATTGTTTCTTTGGAAATATATAATAAAGAATGTTTAAAGTTGTGTTGCAATTTAAAGAGGAAAATTAATCCAGTGAGTTTTTCAAGCAATATACATTCTTTACTTATATATTAAGGATTACACCTTAAAGAAGGATTAACATTCAATCAATCTTAAGGAGATCAGAAACCATAGATAATCTACAAGCCACATGTACAGAAAGCTGCTTGTTTTATTTTTTTAATATCAAAAATTTCACCAACCAACAAGATTTTTGTAAGTGGAATTATCAGTCACATCATATTATAACTAAAATTTAAAACAAAATAAGTCACAATGAACTAAACTTTTCTAAAAAGTAGTGCAGACATCTTCCATAGAGCTTACTTAATTCAAGCAAAAACCAAAAAACAAACCCTGAACTTCTTCACTACTTACAGAGACAAATATCTGTATATTAAAGTCTACATGACCAATAGAGTTAAGGGTATTCACTCTTGTTTAATAAGTTAGAAATATGAATATATTAAAATGTATGGGTTTAAGCTAAGGACGGAATCTTCCAAAATGCCTCTTTACAAAAATCTGACAGTAACTCAAGTTTGGGATAAAACAAAAAGCAGCCAACTTCCTTGATGTAATGTCAATAAACTATATTGTTTGTTTACATCTTTTGAGTGCTATTTGTGTTTTTGCAATGAACTGAAAGGGAAGAAAAAACAAAGTTTTTAGACCTGAAGCCTTCCACAAAGACAATTTACTGAGATGGTCCACATGAGTGACTGTAGAAAAAGTATGCTAACAAAAAGAGTTCTCCTTAATTATGACTGAATTTCCAGACTTTCACCTTCATAATTCATGAAGATCAGCATACATAGGTTTCAAGTTTCACAGAAACAAGTCTTGAAAATACTCATCAAACTCTTCCTCACTGTAAAAAAAACCAAAACAAAAGTCAAAAGAAAGTTCTGCTTTGGATTTGTACCTAGGATTTGTACCTCTTTGTATGAATAAGATTCAGCAGACTTCTGATTAGAGTTTTTAGCTGGTATAGACCATTTTGACTTATTCAATACTTCCCAGTACCCTTTACACTTCCCCTTTTGTGCAACAGCAGTGAATTGACTGTTAGGAATTACTTTTAGGATAGTTAACAGCAGGGTAAGGTCTAAGACAGCAGTGGGATGGTAGTGGATTTACAAAGGTGCTGTCTATGCCATTACATGGAAGGAGATCTGATATAATTTTAAATCCCTTTTTAGTTCTGATTGGACACATTATGTCTTACTAGTTACAAGTTCACTAGATCAAACTAACCGTGACTTTTCATTTGGTTCTTGTAGAGGACCTTTCCAAATGTCAGCATCTGAAGGACCATCTTGCGCATCGCTGTTATCCAAATCTGTTAACAAATGTAAAGTGTTTATGAAATTTTTTTTTAATTGATTTTAAAATAGATTTAAGTATTTAAATGGAATAATGCCAGCAGTAATATTTTTCTAACCATAAAGATAAAAGGAACACTTTGTGTAAGTAAAAAAACAAAAAATACTTTCCAGTATTGTTTAATACAGCATTACACTCTTAGACTTATATTTTGCCCAAACATAACAACAATAATGTCCCAATACAGTGGCAGCATAGCAATTCATTCCTGAAATTAAGGGCTTATAACTACAAATCCAGAATTACAATACAGTTTCAACTCATTATATTAAACGAAACATTTGCTTTTATATGAATGACAACTCTCATCAATTGCAATTTATCAGTGAAATTTTCAGAAAGCATAGATTATTTCACGTCTGTTTTATGTAAATATACAGAAGAAGTGAAAACAAAACCGCCCACATTATCAGAGATATGCCCTGACCTAAAAAAACCCTATCTTCCAGTAGAGCTTTCCTGACAAAACAGAGACTTGAGTCATAAGGAAACTATTTCAGGTCTTCCAGTACAGTCTGGGAACATGCACGTCCTTAGGACACTGCTGAAAACCTACAGCACAGCAGAGCAATTAGTAAACACCCAACCACTTCTAGACACTCTGCAGAAAGAGCTGCCACAACCAATAGGGTTTGCTTCATAAAAAAAAATACTGGAGATTGGAATTATTGAGCTACCGAAACATCAATGCCTAAAGAGTCACATAGACTCTGAGTGCATCCATGAGTTACTACAGGTTGTGGTTCAAAAATACCTTACGGAATTACAGAACTTTAGAGGTTGGGAGGGACCTCCAGAGATTGAGTCCAACCTCCCTGCCAAGGCAGGATCACCTAGGGTAGTGTGCTCAGGAGTGCATCCAGGCGGTTTTTAAAAGTCTCCAGAGAAGGAGACTCCACAACCTCTCTGGACAGCCTATTCCAGTGCTCTGTCACCCTCACTGTAAAGAAGTTTCTCCACATGTTGAGATGAAACTTTCTATGTTCCAATTTGTAGCCATTGCTCCTTGTCTTATTGCTGCTGATCATTGAAAAGGGATTGGCCCCGGGCACTTGACACCCACTCCTCGGATATTTGTATACATTGATAAGATCTCCTCTCAGTCTTCTCCAGACTAAACATCCTCAGGTTTCTCAGTCTCTCTTTGTAGGGAAGATGTTCAAGTCTCCCAGTCATACTGTGGCTCTCTCCACTGAACTCTTCAGCAGGTCCCTGTCTCTCTTGAACTGGGGAGCTTTAGTTAAAGCCTACAATTTATTTAAAATCCATTAATTGAGTACATATTAGTATCATTCCCTGAAAGGAAATGTAGTCATCATTTTTATCAGGAAAGGATTTTCTTCACACAGCACATATTTGCATATATGGGCTCATTAACAATTATTAAGAATTAGCAATTATTAACAATGTACCTACCTTTGCACCCTCTACTTTTTTCTGGAACTGTCAGCAAATAAAACTAAGATCAATGACAAATGACTATGAAACAAAACAATTTATTACAAAACCATGACATGCAGAAGAAATTAAAGTACTTTACCTTTATCAGAATTATCTGAATCTTCTGAAGAAGTCTGATCTGAAAAGGAACACCATTTAAAAATAGTAAGCTTATCTTGGTTTTCCACACCTTAAATTGTTTAGAAGGGTATTTCTAGCATAATATACTACACATAAACATGTGCATACACACACATGCACTATATATTCACAGAAAGCAAGCAAACACTGACATAAACAAAACCTTTGGTTTGCATGAGTTTAAAGGTTACCAGTTTAAGCTCAACTATGTTATTCTATGATCTGTGGCTTAAGAAGGTTATCTAACACTTCCAAAAGGCTTTCAACCTCAAAGCCTCAAGGAATTACTTTTTCTGGTAAGCAATGTCCAACCCTTGGTCAAATTTTCCCTGTAGCAAGTATTTTTCAAAAGGCTCTCCCTCTCTCTGTAAAATGCAAGAAATTTTTTTTCCCCTCCAAATTTATTTTAGGAGATTTTAACTAAGAAATCTATCCTTTTTTACTACCTTACACATACATATATTTATACCTATGCAGTTATAGTAAAACATTTGACTATTTTAGTAATCGAAGATGTGAAATTTTAATTTACCTTTATGAATCTTTTTTTTTGACTTATTTTTTGCTGAACGAGACAATTTTGTCTTCTTAATTTTTGGCTCTTCAGAGGTCAGTACAGCTGTGCCTTTTTTCTTGTGTGTTTTGACTTCTTTTCTCCTTTTAAAAGAATAATGAATATACACCTATTATATGTACTCTTCAAGCAGCAGTAAATCTTGAGTATTTAATTCAAACAGTTGTCATTTTCTTATGAAACTTATCACTAGTTAAACTGAAAAACTTAGTTAAAATGCAAAGTGCAAAGGACAGGAAATGCTAAAGCTGTTAAAATGACACTGATGCAGGCAATAAAACCAGTGAATTGGCAAATAAAAATTAAATAGAGAAAATACATTTATAACATGAAAAATCTTATTTATACTGAAAACTTTCTCTTTTTTTTCTTTTAGAAAACAATTTCACATATAAGTAACAAAGAAAAAAAATTAATACTAAGTTTTAAAATTATTTTCATATTTGATAGTGACAAAATCTGTGGTAGAAGAACCTCAAGCCTAAGAACCTGCTGCAGACCAACAATCCATGCATTTTATTTTCACCATTACTTATAAAGGCTATGTAGGAACACAGGCCAACTTTTTACTGCTTTTTTGCACAAGAAGTCACTAAAATTGTTTCAAAGTACTTAGTACTCCTCAGTTGCTAAAGGGGAAATGGTTGCCCATACTTACCATGCTTATTTTGAATTCAAACGGGTTTGCAATTTTCATTCCAAAAAGAAGCAATGAAACTAATATCAATTAATTCTCCTACTTAATATATACCTGCACAGTGCTTTAATGTAATAGAATATGAATTAACTTTTTTTTAATGGATTAATTAACTACCTTGGATGCATCCATCTAGACACGTTTGATTTCCATTACTTTAAAAAAGAAATCATTATTTCATATGCTCTTCAAATAACTGTATAGCTTAGTTATTGAGCTGTACAACTAAATTCATGCCATATCATTTCAGAAAATCATAACAGATATTTGCATATCAATAGTGGTGGAATTCAGTAAGATTGTATAAAAAAAAAAAATCAAAACAAATCTTAGTGCACACATTTTGTAGATTCAAAATCCACTGATTTTCTCTCGTTTTAGTAAGTGAGCAAATGCTTAAGTTCAACATTTCAAAACACAGTCACTTGACACATATAAACCCACTACTTTTAAGAAAAGGAAAAGCATTCAAATTCTTAAAATACAGCAAGTTTAGCACAGACTTTCAGAGAAGAAAAATAATAATTAGTCTGAAATTAAGTAAACAAAATTTTCTGGGGACTTGGAATGTGATTTGTCCAGTTTCAGGGGTTTTGTACTTTCAACAACATATAATTCTTAACAGAACCTATCCATCATACTGTAAGTCTTCCTCCTATTTGCTGTTTAGCATAACTGTAATCAAACAACAATTCAGCCTTTAATTTCAGCAACCATTCATACCTGTGATGAAAGTTTAGTTTGTAGGAACATTCTGGACATAGTCCTGAAAAAGAGAGAATGAAAACATTACATCCATGTATCTGAGAAGCATAATTCACAAAACTTAGTAATACATATATAAAACTAGACAGTGCCATCTTCCAATTTCAGTAGCTTTTCCTTCAAAACAAAGGTTACAAAGTAACTGCAGCCAGGGTTGAGAAAAATACCATGAAAAAGTCTTCAGCACAAACCCAGATTTTATACTAAACCTGGAGCAAGATCGCAGGTTTAGCACTGGCAACTCTTCATCAAAAACTATCAGTGCTTATCAGATACAGATATGCCATTTTTATGGATCTTTGTGGACAGATAAAATTGATCTACAGTTACAACGAAGACCCACAAGTCTCTTAGAGTTTTGCTAGAGACCACATGCTGCCACATGGAGTATTTTATTCACAGAAGTAAAAAAAACACATTAGCTTGTTTTACACAGAGTAACTGTGGTAAGTTTAATTATCTGATTAACATACCAAAAGGTACACCATAATAAATAAGAAAATTGCAAGAGAGGAGACTGGAAAGGGAAGTGACTTAATTAAATTTAGGATTTTTGGAAGAAAAATAAAATAGAGCTGAAGGTTTTGAAGAGTCATCTGAACCAAAGTGCTAAGGACTCCTAAACCACATAACTGATTAAACAATGACACTGATGAAACCCTCCTTTCAATGCAGTATTGTCCATTAAAACTAGGCACGTTTGTATCAAACCAGCTTATAATCAATAATAGCTGTGCTCCCTTAATCAGACCATCATACTGCCTGCAATTAATAAAATTATCTTCTGTGTGGCATTTTCCATTTTGTATGAACCAATATCATTATCACTGCGGTCTTACTCAATAGCTTTTAAAGCACAAGATATTTGTCTTCTTTAAGTGTATATATACTTGAAGGGCTGACTTACTCAATTTCACAAGCGCGTTCCTCTTTTCACCATGCTCTAAGTAGCCAAAATTCACCTCCCAGCTCTTCAGGCCTTCTTTCTCATCACACTGCTTATTTCCACAGGAAAACTGACCTTTAAAGAGATGAAAACCAGCAAATTGCAGTTCAGTGATAAACATGCATATGTTTGGGGTTGTTATGTCCAGTTTTGCTCAGTTTTTGCTTTTTTTGTTTTCTTGCAAGAACAGAAGCACAAATCTAAAAGTAACATCTAGATTAAGGAAAAAAATAAGAGATACTAACAAAGCAATCAATCATACTCACCTTATATTGTATATTTGCAATGAAAGAACATGAATTGTTTTTTACAACGTATACATGAAGGTATATGTTATGGAATAGTAAGCCTAATACTGGACTCTGAAGAAACAAGTGTCTGTAGGATACATTCTATAACTGAAATGATGACTTAGCAGAGGCTGATGGATCAGGAGAGGCAATTCAGATATTCATCTTTGATATTCAACTATTCAAAGCATCATGTACGTACAACATTGCCATGCCCACATTCTTATTGCCTTACCAGTTCATCTGATATACTGGACACAATTTTTTTTATTCTAATGATCTTCCATAAACTTTTTTTCTTTAAGAAAAGGAAATCCAATTTGATAAGAAGCTATACAGCACTTTTAAAAGCTTCCTTATTATGTCAAATACAATACTAATCTTAAAAGAATTTGCACATAATCAATGTTGTTTACACAACTTGGTTCCCAATATTAAAATAATAGAGAAATAGACATTCCCTTCAGAGAAGACTAATTTGTATGGAGAGCTGGTGGTAACGATGTGTATTAATAGGCTCACACGCATGACTGTGGTGAATGATTAACCTCAGAGCATTCTGCTTAAGCTGCTAACTAATAGATTGGCAGTGTTCTCAGATATTTCAGTTCTGCAATATAACCACTTGCAAGGATAACATTTCAGGAAAAAACAAACAAAACCAACCACCCCCCCCAAAAAAAACCCCAAAAAACCCCACAAACCAACCAACCAACCAACAAAACCCCACAACAACAAACCAAACCCAAACAACACCAAAGAACCCCAAACAAACAAACAACCCCCCCCAACAACCCCAGAGGTCCCATTACAAAAGATAAAAGTTTCAAATTAACATACATTAAATATGTTCACCCCTATGTAAAGATGAACCCCTACTGTCATCAGAAGAATTTATATCCATTATAAAGAAGTAGAACTCCGGCACAGCCTTCTAATGTGTAGTCCATTTTTTCTACCATCAGCAAATTTGCTTAAGGTATGCTCTGCCCCTTCATGCAGGTTGTTGATGTTCAACAAGACTGGACATAGTACTGACCCCTGGGGAACACCACTAGCCACAGGTCACTGCACTACTGATCACAGCCTTCTGAGCTCTATCATTCAGACAGTTCACCTCACTGTCCACTCATGTAAGCCACAATTTCCAAGCTTACTCATGAAAATGTTACAGGAGACAGTGTCAAAAGTTTTTTTGAAGTTGAGGTAGACAACATCACTGCTCTTTCCTTGTCTACCCAACCAGTCATGCCATCATAGAAGGCTATCAGATTGGTCAAGCACTTACAACTAGTAATACATCTCCTTTCACTCATTTTCTTAGTGACCTTACAAAGACAGACACTGAAAGCAACCAAATGTGAGTAAGCCATTCTCCTATTCCCTTCTTAACACACCCCAAACCACAGCAGTAGTTCTCACCACCACTACTATTGTCACACTTAAGAGTAAGTACATGCTCTCTCTTTTTAAATGTGAATTATCAGACAGGTACTAATGTTTTATTACGCTTAATCAAAGCCGTTTCTGTTACTGATTTATACTTAAAAATAGGAAAGGCAAAAGAAAGGCATTAAGTATTCACTGCACTTGAAAAGAGCACGGGAAGTAGATCTAAGGTTGGGCTCTTGCTCCCCTTAGTGGCGAAGACACCATTTCACAATTCACGTTCTAATTGTATGTTTCCCATTAGGATTCCATCCAAAAGCCTAAAACGTGTAATTTTGCACTTATTAACATATTTTTAAATATGAAGTATCCAGATATTAAAAGCATAACGCAGCTTTAAATTATTTTCCCCATGAAGATGTAGCAGTTCACAAATTACTCATTTCTCATTTAATTTTAATTATCTTTTTAAATCAGACAATAAAGCATATGATTATATCAGATGTAGCTGTCTGCTAATATAATCTGCCGTGCTGTATGCAACATATGACTACAACTACCTTTAGGAGTTTTAATCTCTTCAGAGATTAAAAAACTCCCACCTCTAAAGTTCACATTTCCTCCTATGAGAAGATACATATATATATATATATATATATATATATATATATATATGTATGTATGTATATACACACACACACACACACATATACATATATACACACACACACACACACTATGAGAAGAGATATATATATATAACAAGTGTATTTCTAACCTCTTTAAGACATTGTAATAACAGAGCTGTTTATTCTGATCAACAGTATCACTTCATGTAATTTTCTTGCATATGCATGTACAACTTCTGAAAAGTATACAACTGTATATGAAGACTACTCACAGGAACAGGAATACATTAATCTGATTTCCTTGCTTGCTCACCTACTTGAAAGAGTTCGTGTGCCATGGAAAAAGGCCATGGAATGGGGACCACTGTGCAAGGTCCAATAACACATTAGTAAGAACTCTAAGAAGAATAGCAGCCAGAATAATCTAGTGATTTAGAAATAGGATTTGGACTTACAACAAATGATTTCCACTGAAACTTTTCAAAATCAATTTATTGTCCACTATCATCTGATAAACTTACTGGTATTGTAAAATACAGTCTAACAAAATTATGTCAAAACACAGCAAGAAAAGCATAATACAGAATGAAAGACAGCATTACCTTTTCCTGAAATTACTTCTTTCTCATGTCGCCATCTAAATCCAAACTGTTAAGATAAGAACCAAAATTAAGTTGTGAATAGTGAATACGTGCAGTAATGTAAAGGCTAATTTCAGCCAATTGATATTCTGCATGTGGTTCATCCATTCAACTGTTGTAAAATTTCTTTCTCTGTTAATTAGAAATATCTTTCTGCTTCCCAAAAGGATTTCAATTTACATATGCACTGCAAATTCCAGTAGATGATGTTCAGTACTGAACAGCAACTTTCTAAAAGGCCTCATAGCCAGTAGAAAAACAAATAGGACATCTTTAATACATACTTCATTGCAATCTTGTCCACACTAAAATCTGCAAAGATCACTGGAATACTGAAAAGTCTTATTAGCACATATTGATAGATCACCTCTTTACTCCCTAAAGACTAAGATTGAAAAAAAAAAAAGCAAAAAAAAAAAAGCCTGTATTTCTCTCTACACTGCCTAGAAACTTCACATGTACATAACCCACTTATTTTTGTTTTCCAGTAGAATCTGCTCATACTCTCAAAATGGAAAGTAACCAAGTGACTGAAGATGGAAGGGAGTGAGAACAGGCAGGGAGAAACAATTTTGTTTTCACTAACAAATATAAACAGAGGATAAAATTCAGAGATATACTACTTATTTAAAAAAGCGCTTTCTTGTATTTCATTTAAAAACCATGAAAACAAGGATGACAAGAAGATAAAATTGCTACTCTAGAAGCAAATAAGAGGAGACTCTGAACTTCATGTTAAAAGATGGGCAGGGCAGAAGGGTTAAAAAAAATCAAAGTATAAAAATGGCTGCAAAGTCCATTTTCAGCACCTGAGTTCCAAAGCATCCTTTGGAATAAATACAGACCTTTTCTTGGTGCACTCTTAGACTGAACCCACACGAATGTGCATTTTTTAGATGTAGTGGCATAAATTCTGTAATATACTGGATTGATTTTCAATATTTTCAATCTTATTTTAAACACTATGAAAGTACAAGTGTCTATTGGTGTGTGGACTTTAATGTTCATTTTTTTTAAATAAATCATAACAATTCTTTATCTGAAGGGTAATGGCATGGAGTTCTCATGCATAAAATTGTATGTGGTTCATAGAACATTAGAAAAAAACCACAGGAAAAATAAATTTTTCCTTTAAAGAATATGCCATACTCTCATATAAATGTTTTTCACCTGAATAGCAAAACTGAAAAAAAATGTGCAGAAAGGCACATACAGCCCAATGTATTCTTTGCACTGATTTTCTCCAAGTCAATCTGTTATATGGAAGATGTCTAAAAAAAACTAGAAGTTTGTAAACCAATGGGATATTTGTCTCTTTAAATATGCCCACTAACATTCACAGAAGATCGGGTTCTACCGTCACACTGTATAAGATGACAGTTTGCTAAGACAGGCTCAAGTTGTGCTTGGCCTACTCAACAAATCTACAGAGCACTCTAAAATACGATGATACCAATCACACTCCAGTCAAATAAAAATTAATCAATTGTAAAAAAAGCACAAACTGTGCTGAGCAGATCAGTGAAAACAACATAAAATATATCTGTAAATATAAAAATGTAAAATACATGATGGAAACCAGTTGATCTAAACAGTGATGGTAATTGGTTTTGCTATTTTAATGGGTATTTGTTGGTTTAAAGGGTATTGTAATTCTGAAAAGCTTGTGATGTAATTGAAAAATACAGCGTTTAGGATCAAACATCAACAGTATTTTGGCACCAGTTTTGCATGTTATGCTGCTGGCAATGAAGAGTGAAAAACAAATTGACTTTATCAGCACGTCTGTTTCTTCACAGTCCATCCATCTGGTACTTTACCAATCATCAAATTATCCATGCTCACTTTTGCTACTGAAGTAGATTTTTATACTAATTTTCCCTCACAGCCCAAACTTGACTGAATAAAATAGAAATCAGATTATACCCTAAGAGATTATTCCTGCAATGAAATCAAGAAAAAGAAGTAAAATAGAAAAAAGGAGGGAGCCAGAACCACCTGTAGATGGTCTAGGAAAAAAGTTGTCTTCATCTTCGTTCAATTTTGCCACTCACTCTTCCACAAGCTTATGGAAAATGACAGTCAGCAAGGCTAAGAAGCAGCAATAAAATATAAAACAAATACAGTTGAATTCCTCTATGCTAAAATATCAGGAACAGATCAAACTCTACAGGAAAACTGAAAATTAGGGCAGTAGGCCTGCAACATTAAGGAACATAAAAGCAGCAGCAGCAGACACCATTTATTCTGACTCTTTTTGGATTGTGTCCAGTTCTGGAGCCCCTATTACAAGAAAAGATCTAGACATGCTAGAAAGTGTCCAGAGAAGGGCCACAAGGATGAACAGAGGGTTATAGCACCTCTCCTATCAAGACAAACTGAGAGAGTTGGGGCTGCTCAGTCTGGAGAAGAGAAGGTTCCGAGAAGACCTTATTGTGGCCTTTCAGTATGTGAAGGAGGCCTACAAGAAAGCCAGTGAGGGACTTTTTTAGGATGTCAGCTAGTGATAGGACTAGGGGGAACGGAGAAAAACTAGAAGTGGGTAGATTCAGACTGGATGTTAGGAAGAAGTTCTTCGTGTGAGGGTGGTGAGACACTGAAACAGGTTGCCCAGGGAGGTTGTGGAAGCCCCATCCCTGGAGGTCTTTAAGGCCAGGCTGGATGGAGCTCTGAGCAACCTGATTTAGTGTAAGGTGTCCCTGCCCATGGGAGGGGGCTTGGAACTAGATGATGTCTGAGGTCCCTTCCAGCCCTGACAATTCTATGATTCTTTGTTAAGTCAGTTCAACAAGATTGTAAAAGAGCTACTTTTACAACGTAGACCAGGATCAAGTAGAACAACTCTAATACAGACACTTTACAGGAGTATCAAATTACTAACTTAATGAGAAATTACAGTTTTAATAATGTGAAAAAAACATGCAATATCCACATTAACTACCAAATTAAATATGGACTGCTTGCGCAATATGGACTGGTTGCAGCAACAACCAGCATGCCCACAGTTGTGCTTTTCAGAAAAAAATGTATAAATTTAGGCAACGCTGTGGAAAAATACCATATATATTTTAAATATTTTTGTTTTCACAGAGAAGTCTCCAAGCTGAAAAATGACAACAGAAAACATATTAACGCTACCAAGTGGAAGACAAGTTGGCCTAGAAATCTGAAAATGAACTAGAAATACAAACAAAAGTGTAAAATGTATTGTATTTAATGACCAGGTGTCAGATGGATTTCATTTCTTAGCAAACAGGAGACATCTACAATCTGTTAAGCCAGAAAATAAGGCAGAGAGACAGCAAGTAAGAACTTTTCTAGGAAAATAAGACAAAAAAAAAGAACATTTCTAGTCCAATGCACATCAAAGTATGCAGAGCACTCTCCCTTACTGCATTGCAAAACTGACAACAGAACTAAACTATCTGACAGTACAGATGGACATTTGTCAGATTCAAAGCTCACAGACAAGGTTCTGCACTAAAGGTTCCAAGACAAATCTGACCTAAAAAATTCTGTTCTAGAGAAAACGCAAGGAGTAACACAGCCATCACAAGCAGGAGCTGTCAGAGTTTCTCTAAGTAGCCTCACACCAGAGGGTCATGTTGGCATTTCTCATTAAAAAGAGAACAAAAAGATTCTATTTCCTAAACACACAAACAGAAGCAGGATTGTAGGTCACAGGGTCCCACTTGCCTGCAATGCCAGCAACTGAGGTAAGTGCATCTCTAAGGATAAAAGCGCAGTGAGGTGAGGAGACCCCAGACATCTGTGTCTGTGCATGTGAATGAAACGGTGAACTACAACAACTAGCTGTGGCCTTAGAGGTTCATATGTCTTGGGTTTATTTGAACTTTCATCTTTACCGAGGTGCTCTGCTTATTTCTTGGACCTTGAGGGAGCCTCTCTGATGAAACTTATCATTACCCAGTACTTAGCAAAACAGTGCTTTTTCTCAGTATGAAGTTCTAAATGAGATCTGAGCTACAATCTCTATGCTGAGGTCTTTAGATGAACTAGTTAAAAGATTTTGGCTAGTTGCAAAACAGTTACAGTTATGAAAAGAGATGTATGCATAATGTGCAAGTCTCAATTCTATGAAATATATATAGTAAAAACATCACAGAAAACTGATTGACTTTACTTTGACACCACCTAGCAGGATACAGAAACATACAAGCACAGAACAGCTTGGGTTGAAAGGGATCTCAAAAGACTGTGTGGTCCACTCTTTTGTGGGAAAGGCAGCCTAAATGAGATTACCTAGCAAACTGTGTGACCACATCTTGGAAGCCTCCAGCAAAGTGGACTCTACCATGTCACTGGGGAGGTTGTTCCAGTGACTGGTGACTGAATGCTCTCACTGTTATAATTTTATTTCTTTTATCAAGAGGAGGCATCATCATACAAAGCATCAGTAACAGCTGAGAAGCTGGTTACCTATTCCGCACTTCTCATAGCACCAGCACTGCAAAACAAAAAGCACAAGTAGCTAAAGATATCCAACTTCCAGTTTCTGGAAATGCAGAAAATAATCAAAGCAGGAAAAATCTGAAAGCACAGACAGTATTCCATTGGCGCAAATGGGATCAGTAGCTTACTTCTGACTTCCAAGGAAAAAACTACTTAGACATACTTCTGTATCAAACATGGGCATGGATAAATCAATACCTGAGAAAAATCTCACTTTTTCTATTTTTTTATAAGAATCTCTAAGAAATTCTTTTTGCAAAGAAGATAACAAACATACTGAAGCTCAGCACAGTAACAAAGGAAACAAAATCTAAGTATGCCCAAGGGAAAATCAGCTGAGGGAGCTGAGAGAGAGATGAGATTGCTATAGGAAAGAGACATCAAATTTGCTCAAAAAAAAAAAAAAGGGAAGATATCATCAGCATTTTACTTTTTGTTAATTTTAATTTTAATTTAATTTTTGCATTTTTGTTTGAATTTTCTTTAGAAGCCAGTCAGCTTTTCTGCCTAACATTAAAGGCCAGACTTTGCAAATATGTACTGGTGAATCCAAGGTTCAATACTATAAATAGTCTCCAAGAACTTTTATATAGACACTGTTTGCAGGGATTGCTTGTTACTATGTACTAACAACACTAAAACACATTCGAGTTCAGCAAGGCTGTTCTGGTCAACAAGAAAAACTGGTGCTGGAAGTGGGCTGTTTCTCTTAAGTAATTCTGTTTATTTACAAGGAACATACAAGTTCTGTTTCCATAAGCAAAAAGCAAAAAAAAAGCATAATCAGCAAAAGACTGTTTTATAACAGCTATTTCCAAAATTGTTTCTGCCAGCATTCAAGTACAAAATCCTTTCTTTGTAGATAAACACCCCTCCCCCCACTCCCTTGTTTTTTTTTTTTTTACAGTAACATTCCCAGAGATTTTTTTTTAGGCTTCCTCTAGTGCTTCTCTGCAGGCAAAACCTCTTTAGCCTTCTTTCCTTAAGCTCTCTTCATTTTCTGCCTTTCTTACACACAATGTACTTCTTCATAAAACACCATCTGACAGAAATGTTCCCACAGAAGCACATTTTTTGGGGCAGTGACAATGCTTGGATTCAAAGTGCTGGTGCTTATTAAAAAACTTGACAAGTTCTCTCAACTCTTTTTCTAGCATAAGGGTACTAACATTCTGGTTTCATGACATATCCACAATTATAAGGAATTTTAAAGAAAAGGATATAATTTAAAACCAAGATGTTCTACAATCATGAAACATACCTTATTCTCTTTGTATCTACTAAGATCTGCTATACAGTATTCCTTGAACAATTTATCATAATACTTCTTTGCAAGCCTCTTCTCCCTGTAACAAAAGGTATTACTTTTTTTAATTACGGAATGTGATACAAACCATTTTACGTTGTAATGAGATTAGCAAGACAAAGATGTCTTGTTTCATCTGAAGAACACAAGTGGCAAAACTAGAAATGCAGCATAAATATACTTATTGCGCTAAGGAGTAATTTCCATAAACTGGGAAAATTACATCTAAAATACATCTACTGTGCATACTAAACTGGCTTTTTTTTTTTTCTTCAAACTAGGCTCCCTTCAGAGTTTTCAGAACAGTCCATTTGGATCTCAGTGAATGGCCAAATATTTCTTAGTTACTTTCGTCATCATTTTGCCAATGAGCAACATTACAATATGAAAGACCTCCTAAAGGTCTTTTATTTTTAAATGCAGTAAAGATCAAAGAATAATCACTAAGTATGCACAGTGGCTCTTAATTATTAGGGAATACCACAAATTTAGTACGAGTGATCTAAAAATAATGTTCTGTAATAGTTCCAGGTACCAATTCATGTCTGCTTCATCATCTTCGTTCCACAGGAATCTATGGTTTTCTCTAATGACATCAAGATCCGTCTTGTCATTTGCTCTATAAAAGGACACTTTTTTTTAGTACAATGAAACATGAAAATGAAAAGTCAGTCAAATTATGATTTGAAAAACTGAGTATTTGGTAAAACCAGTATTTCACAGTTGTGATTCCCACCTCATTGCACAAAGGACTATATTGCTATAGAATAGAACTATCAAAAAAAGACTATAGCATTTCTGGCATACTTTTCTCAAATGAAAAACTCACAGTGGTAAACCACAGAATGTTTTTAGTTGTAAGGGATCTTTAAAGGTCACCTAGTACAATCCTCCTTCCCCAGGCTGAACAAACCTAATTCTCTAAGCCTTTATTTACAGGAGAGGTGCTCCCTCTGATCCTTTCTGTGGCCATCCTCTTGATTTGCTCCAACAGGTTTATGTCTTTCTAGTGCTGAGGACTCCATGACTGAGCACAGAATTCCAGGTGAGGTCTCACCAGAGCAAAGGGGCACAACTACCTTTCTCAGTCTGCAGGCCTTCTGGGCTGCAAAAGTACATTGTTGGCTCACATCCAGCCTTTCATCCAGCAGTTCTCCTAACTCATGCTTTGCAGGGCTGCTCTCAATCCCATCAACCCCCTGCCTGTATTGACACTGAGGATTAGCCCGACCCAGGTGTAGGCTCTTGCACTTGGCTTTGTTGAACCTCATGAAGTTCCCACGCAACCACTTCCTGAGTTTGTCCAGGTCCCTGTGAATCACATCCTGTCACTCTGGCATGCCAATCGCACCACTCAGCTTAGTGGCCACTGAAACTGTGGATGACTTGAACCTATCTGAAAGTACACTTTTTATACTATTAATTGAAGACAGTAATGT
Organism: Ramphastos sulfuratus; assembly: GCA_013399055.1. NCBI lineage: Eukaryota > Metazoa > Chordata > Aves > Piciformes > Ramphastidae > Ramphastos > Ramphastos sulfuratus. The sequence continues at coordinate 34,305 of WBNM01034583.1, read as the reverse complement.
TAGAAGGCTCCCACAGATAGCTCTGAAGAAGGTTATTATTCTGGACAATGGATAGCAATTCTGCACATTTCGGAAGTATTTCAAATTGTTATTTTGAAGGTACTGCCAGATATTTCTCAGTGTACCCTGAATTAATGCTCACCTGTCATTTTTTCTTTTACATAACAAGAATAATTCAGCTCATGGCAAGTCCTTATATAAAAGTATACGAGGCAATTTTCTGTTTCGGATATTTACAATGACTGTAGCTACCATCTGTAAGCAAAATAATTAGTAATTTGATACATAGCCACATCCCTTTGCCCCCAAAATCTTGATATATATTTAATGGCTTTACATATCATGCGACTTTTGAGAGTATGAAAAGAAAATAGCTGAGTTCTTACCCAGAACGTCGGAAATCCTCAATTTTGCCCCCGTAGTATAAAATGTAATCATTCACAAACTTTCTATGTCTTTGATACTTAATAAAGCAATTAAGGATTGGTTCAGAACTTCTTTTATTTTACCATATAATAAAACAAACAAAAAAAGAGAAACAAAAAGCTTTTCATACATGTAAGAGAAAGTTTTTTTCTTAAAAACAGTTCAGGAATTTCCAGAAAGGAAGGAATTAATAAGGAATTTTACTTAATAATGTCTCATAGAAGTTCCTTTCCAAACACAAAAATTCAAGGCAACTTCATCTTTAAAACTTCAGCTGTCAGACGTTTACAATATTGACTTCCTTTATCAATGACGCTCTGTACACATATACCTAGATATTGGGGTCATATTTTCAGCTGTAATTTACACAGCAGCTTCTTAGTACTGCAGTTTTGGCTTAAACAGGTTTAATATTTAATGTATTATAAAGATAGTCTGGCTATTAAAGTGGAACAATTTATTATGGTTTTTCAGAAGTTACCTGCTTTAGTTCAGAGATGAAAAACCAAGTGAAAATATGTCATGTTTTTTTATAACACTTCCTCCTCAAAGGCATGATTTGAAACACATTTTGTGCCATAATTTGTGAAAAAAAAATATAATTACTTTCTCAGAAAGTGTCTTCACAAACAAAACCACTATATATGGCTATTAAAAATATTTTCAATTAATCTCTATGGTATATAACCTGGTAATTACCATACCAGTGTGAATAATTTGTACTAATATACTGTTCTGATATGCATTACATTTTTATTGAGAAAACATTTAATTTTCCAAAGCCCACCCAAAAGTTAATTTAACCTTAGTTTGTGTAATTTAAAATTTTTTTTTTTATTTACATCACAAATGGAAGGAACAGAGAAGCACTGTCACAACATGCGATTTTGTGCTGCCATTTGAGTTACAAGGCACTAAAATTGTATAACAGTAAAGGGTTTAAAGGGACCACCAAAATTCATTAGTAAAAGCTAATATAAGTGAGTTTTGTGGTCATTCCACAATACATAGGCTTTTCTATGGCTAATGACATTCTACTGTGTCAACAGGACTGATAAAGGTATGTCCCCTTTACAGGCATATGATGCTTAATGTAGTGCCTGGACAAATTCTATGCAGGTTAGGAGACATTACTTTCTGGAATCTTAACTTTCCTAGTTATTATTTGCTCCTGCTGAAGAACAGCTACTTCAGCAAATGAGGAACTGATTGCATTTCAGATACAGTCAGTCAAAACATGTAATGACTGCAACAGGTGAAAACTAAAAAAAAAAAAAGGCTGTAATCTAAATAAGGTAGTAGTTATAAAAATATTTACACATTATGCATGAAAATACAGTTAAAGAGATATAAAAAATCCACCAAAATAAAACTGCAAATCATGTTAAATGGGCTTACATTAGAATATCTAGTAAGATAAGGCCAGAGATAAGACTTTTTTGAATATACTTCTGAATTAATTTAGCATTTTTAAATTTCCAGTAGTAATATATTTGTCCACAGGTAACAGAAGCCTTATATAGAATTAGGTTCTGCATAAATTCAACCAAAAGAGCAAAGTATCTTTGTGCCAGCCTAAATAAAGTTGACTGTGTAACATTTTTGTCCCAAACAGGATAAACGGCCATGTAGGGAGAATCTGGAAATGTGCCAACTGAGTAGAGGCATTCTCAAAGACACCTCAGCAACAAAAAGAAGCTAATTTGAAGAATGACTCAGTATCTGGTGCTGCACTGTCAACTGCTGTGATAACTGAAAAATTCCAGTATTTCACCATAATGGATAATTTGTGCCCCATCTTCTAACTAGAAAAATTACATAGAAGGATACGGCATCCATTGCTATCAAATGAAATCTTCTTTTTCTTGCTTCTTCCCTGTTAATAATAAATACGTTTCAGTTGAAGTTATCTTTACATGAAGGGAAAAATGCCTCACAAAAACAAAATATAAAAAGATACCTATCCCATTCTTCAGCTGCGAATTGTCTGTGAACCACATTGCCTTGCTTTGCCTTTTGGAACGGCTTTGTCAGAAGGCCATCTTCCTTTTTACTAAAGGTAGGGAAGGAAAAAGGAGTAAGTCAGTCAAGAACTTTTCATAAGCAATAAATTTTCCATATACCAAATCTGACTAATAAAAACTGTTACACTGCTAGTCTCTACAGGAATAACTACCAGCTTAGGCTTTAATTCATTTGCAGAACAAAATCAGAAAGGCATTTGCTTATAGTCAGCATTTAAAGAAAATTGCTCAAAACAGTAACCTGGAATATTTGTTTTTATAAATATTATCAATAGAGAACCACGATGAAAAAAACTTGAAGTTTTGTCAGTTTCACTCTACATTTAAAGCCCTCTGAAACTTTTAACTATGCAATCAAGTAGGAACAGGATGAGATAATATGTTCATTGAATAAAAGTCACTTCTAGTAACCTTTTCCCATCCTTTCATGATAACATCTCGCCATTGCATTAAACAGCTCCAGAGCTCTGCCTCTTGTAGTGTTATTACAAGAATGGCTAATTTAAAACTTAAGCACTGTGCTGTGATCCATACTTGTCCGTAGACAGCTAAAAGTACTTTCAGAATTCCAGGGTAATAAAAAGTTAAACACGAAGTGATAGGTTTCTTTCATTCCTCAACAAAAGTGAAGACTTCCCCATAATTATCAGCTGGCAGAAAGAATGGAAGTCAGAAATTGGCATAAAGCAAGCCAGGGAATTTGTATTTCCAGCTATGAAATACAGCACTCTAGAAACTAAGGATAACATTTACTCAAAAGGATCTGTAAGCACAAAATGCCCATAAGGAGACTCCATAGAACAGCAATATGGAGAAATCTTTTAAAAATACTGTTTTCCTTAAAGTGAAAATAACTATCATCATAGAGCAAGAAAAGGATGTATGTATATATACAGTGAACCTAGGCAAGAGCCCTTCTGAGAATAAGGGTGCCAGAACAAGGGTAATGATTATCTCTACAACTCCATGAGAGGGGACTGGAGCCAGGTGGCAGTCAGTCTCTTCTCCCAGGGAACAAACAGGGCCAGAGAACAATGCTTCAAGTTGTTCCAGGGGAGGTTTAGGTTGAATACTAGGAAAATGTTTTTACTCAAAAAGTTTGTCAAGCCCTGGACCAGGCTGCCTAGGGCACTGGTGGAATCCCCATCCCTAGAGGGGTTTCAAAGCCATGTAGATGTGGTACTGAGGGTCATGGTTTAATGGTGACCTGGCAGTGCTGGGTTAATGGTTGGACTCAATGACCTTCAGAGTCTTTTCCAACCAAAACAATTAAATGATTCTATGATTTTTGAAAGGCTCCTTATGGTTAGTTGATATTCCACCAGGAAGTGAAATGTTGTAATGTGTAATGGCCTTTTAAAGAAAATGAAAACTGAACAAAACCAGTCACTGTTTTAATAGAGAACAGCTATATTTATAAAATAAATGGAACAGCACAATGCCTGCTATTATTCCAATGATTAAAACATGACATTTTTTCCCCAGAATGCAGTCAGACACTACAAAAGTCATTCTTTCAATTTTACTACAAAAGAAAATATGCAAGAGTCCTAGGAAAGTTTCCAGAAAGCCTTATTAAATAAAGTCCAACAGCAGAGTAAGCAAAAGACAGGAAAAGGTAAGAAAGATACATGCACAATGTAGCCAAAACATTCAGTACAACACAGAAGGCATCAAAGGACTGTAGTGCCAAAGCAAACTAAACAAATAAATAAAAATCTTAATAATACAACAAGATCAGACTACAAAATTCAAGGTGATTAACTGTGCAAACTATTGAAAGAACTGGCAAAGATGGTATCCAGTAAGAGACGTAGTTACTTTTCAGTGACTGACTACAACACAACTCACCAATTTGTGGGTCTCTTCACAAATTAAATAAGAATCATGTAGCCTCAGTACTTCACTTCCTCCAAGTAGGTGTTTTAGATCTACAAAGCCTGTTATCATGCAACCACTTCTGCCTTGCTCTCTTAGCTATTCCCCATGTCCTGATGGATCACAGTGAACAGTGCAGAGAAACCTCAGCAGCTGATACTAATGCTTGGAAAAATAAAAAACTCTGCTCCAAGAACTGAGTGGTATATAGACACCAAATGGACATGGCAGAATGCACCTTAATCAGCTGTCCCTGGAAGATGACATCCTTTGGTAAGCTTCACATGAGGAGATGCAGGAACAAAGAGAATGATTTTTCAAAAACCATTTCAACAGCACACTTAACATATCACAGCATAATCTTCTATACACAGGCCATTGCAAAAATGCATAATGCAAAGTGTTAGTTCTGCATTACCTTTTAGTCTTCTGCACAGTCTTTTCTTCATTCTCCTCATCACTAAAATCAGAATCATAGCCTCCATGGCCACGTGCCTGAGAATAATAGACAACACAGTCAATATATCTGCTGATGTCCTATGGACATGGCATAGCTAGAAACTGGTACTGTCCATCAGGAATAAAGGAAAGACAGATGGCAAGCAAGCAGGTGCATATTTTCACGTCTAAACCAAAGCAAGTTCAAAATTATATTTCAAACAACACAGGACAAAGAAAGATATGGTCACTCTGTCAAAAGATCACTTTTGAAATAACATATGCAGATGTCCTCTTGTTTAATCCTCACATAGATGCAGATAGCCAAAAGCATGCAGCTTCTCTGGGCTGCATCAAGAGAAGTGTGGTCAGCAGGTTGAGAGAAATGATTCTTCCCCTCTACAGTACTCTTGTGAGACCCTTCCTGAAGTACTGTATCCAATTGTAAAGCCCCTATTACAAGATACGGATGTGATGGCACACGTACAGAGAAGGGCCAGAAAAGTTAACTGACAGTTCATCCAGAGCCCTCCAGCAGCTACGCCATCCAGCTGGAGGGGTAGCACAAGAAGAGAACAGACAGAGTTGAGAACTGAATAAACCAGCACTGATACCAGAAAAAGCATTTACACAACTCTATCGTTTACACAAATGAGAGGAAAACAAGCCAGATGGTTATTCTACATCTTCATAGGGAAAGGTTCAAACACACTTCCTAAATACCTTGGTTAAGAAAAGAAACTGGGTTAGAAAACCAGTGTGTTTGATTCAGCATTGTTCTGATGCCTGCATTACCTATGATCATATTATATTCCTCCTCTGATCAAGACTTGAGAAAAACAAAATCTGAAAAAAAGACATCTCCTCAGGATGATTTTGATGAGATGCCTTCTCTTCATGCAAATTCCTCCCCAAAAGGCCATGCTGGAGTGTCAGTTGTATCCTCTACTGATATCAACAACTTCAGTCTATCACGCAGGGTATGTAACATGCTATCTTCTTGCACTGATGGTGAACTGACTTTTAAAAAATTGTTATTAATAATGATATTGTGTGTCTTTTTTCCTTACTTTAATAGTGTAATGTTCCTTTCGCTCTTGAACTCTTCTGAAGAAGACATAGCTCCTCTCATATACACATATATTCAAGCAAAAGCAAATCAGAATTTTCTTATTTGCCTTTATGTTTTCTATTTCCCAGAAGACACAAAATCTACTAATTACCAAAAAAAAGTGCAGCAGATGTCTACAATGCCTAGTGTAAGTAGGTTTCATGCACTGGCAAAAGAGCACCAATGGTAGGAAATCCTCCCAGCACAGTGCCATTATAATTCACAGCTTAGATGCTGGTTTCCTAGCTGAGGTGGCCTGTCACTACTTTCTTTTTAAATGAAGTTTATGCAGTCTTCTAAAAAGCCTGAATGCTCTGAGTGTGCAAGCAAATTTAATTACACTTGGATGATGGTCCCAAGGAAAGAAGTAGGCATACTCAGCAATCAGCTCCAAACTGATTCTGGGAACGACTCAAAAAAAATAAAGATGCAAGAAAAGCTGTTCCAATAAAATCATACAGCAGGGCTCTCAGAAGCTGATAACTGCCTTTTGGAAAGTTGTGACTGTGAATGTAATGGCAGACATGGCTAAGGACTAGGTTTTCAGGGGGCTGTTCTTCTGACAGGAAGAATTTTGGTAATTCTTCTGAACTACCAAAATCACTCAAAGATAAATTCAGAATGAGAAACATACAACCAACAGCTGATGACCTAACACTGAGAGGTCACTCCTTCTTAGAAGGCAACAGTAAGACCCAGGTACTGTAATGAAGTGTTTGACATCAGCACCTCCACCAGTGCTGGATAGCACTCCTGGAGACCAGGACTGGAGTAGTTACTGACCTGATGATGATTTAGTATGGTACCAAGATGACCTGACTACTTTTAGATAAAACATAAAAATGAGCTCCATAAAAGAATCTCATCCATTAATGAATCTTCACATTGTGAAAGAACAGTGTAAATAGACACCTGCTTAATGTGAAATTTTAAGCCTGATTCCTTCCCTTCTTCGCAAAAAATAGCCAAACAACAGTCCAAGATAAGGAAGATAAGGAAAATATTTAACTGTAGTAGAAGGGCACATACCAAAGCTTTGTGCCCATGCTAGTAGTTTAAGAGGAATACATAGGCTTGGATATGCAAAATCATCAAAGGCGTTTAAAATAACTACTTTCACTATCTGATAACCCTTTAATATAAGCTTCACTTGGATGGAATTTGTCAGAAACTCAGAAGGTTTTTAGTAAATTAGCATGGTAAATACCAAAAATTACATCAAAATATGTAATGAAAGCTACATAACTTGAATGATAAGAGTATGTTTAGTCTGTTGCACCAATTTTTAAGTTTTTTTTTCTCCAAACAACGAGACAAACTGAAACCACGAAATTAAAACAAGCTCCTATATGGTTTCAGATACATTTAAATTGCTGACATTTAAGTAGTTCCAGTACCTTGGATTAATTACTAGTGAAGCAACTGGAGACAGAACCCCAGAGACTTTGGGCTCCTAAAAATTGGCAACGCAGTACATATACAAACACTGCACACTACCTATGGCAGATAGACATGTCAACAGTTGATGTCAATATAGGATACCGCAACTCTGTAGCACTGCATTTACAATAAGTATTTGCATCTAGAAAACAAACCTCCTTCAATTGTCTCATCTGTGGTCAATGGACACATTACAGTTCACGTTGACTCCTAATCACAACAGGCAGCTGACATGACAAAGTCATTTTAAAAAGAAAAGGCAAAGCTATACTACGCACAAAATCCCAATTCGTGGTTCCTGACCTCAGCTCTAATCTTGCTTGTCCCCTCAGAGGTGTCACTTCCACCCTTCCCTTTACATGCTCAGTACACGTCTGTGATCCTGTCTGCTCTCAGCTCAGATGTGGCCCAAAACAGGCCTGTTCTGCAAGGTTAAAATAAACTAGCCTGTGAGGGCCCAAAGGAATCACAGATCTAGAACTAGGCTCACAGCACTCTCCTATCTAGGTAAAGGGTGCCACACAGAAGGCCAGCGTGCTTCACTGCAGAATGCTCTTCCCACCTTGATGCTATCTTAGAGGCTCTGCAACACCCACTCGGGGGGGAAAAAAACGAAAGTAAGTACAATTACAATTCAAACTAACTCTTTATAAAACCAATTACAAGAAGCATTTGTATGTACTGTACAGTGCACACTGCTAGCAAAGAGAAAACACATCCACAAGATACTGTTCCTTTATTAAAGCTCTAGAACTACAAATCGAGAAGCAGGAGTAAAAAAGGTAGGTAGTAGCAGGCCAAGGCGTGAGGATTAGCTTTGTGGGGCTCCATGGAGAAAAATCACATCGAAAACCGGTCCATGCGGGTTCGACACGACTGCCGACGCCGTTCTCATGCCCCGAAACCCAACTAGCCCTGCCCTCGCCTGCTGCACGGCCCACCCAACCCGGACATCCACCACCGGAGCAGCTCTCGGACGGCCGCGGGGTACACGCCACGGCCCATGGCTGCCCTCCTGCCGCACCGGGAGGACGGCTCGGCCTCTTCCCCGCAATAGCACGACTTGACCCCTCCGCCAGCCCTACTGCCGGCACTATGGAGGCCGCGGCCTTTACCGAGGCCTGTTCACCGCGGCGCCTCCCGCCCCTGCCGGGCCCCTTCCTGTCCCTCCCTCCCGGGCTCCACTCACAGCCGCGGAGAGTCTCAGCTGGTTGGGCACCATGGCGGCCGCCGCTGGCTGGGGATGCAGGAGAGAGCCGCCTCCACCGCCCGGTCCTGTTCGCCGGTCTCAGAGCCGTTTCGCGGGCTGCTCCCGCGGGCCCCTCCCGGAAACCGAAAGCAGAGGCGGAGCAGGGCCGCGCTGGGGGCTGCCTCTCTCTGCCACTGGCGGGAGCCGCGGCGCAGGGCAGAGGGACGCGGGGAGCTGGCGGAGCTCGGCGGGGTGCCGACGGGCAGGGGAGGGCGAGCCTCGCCGGCAAGGGATGGGAGGGGAAAGGCGTTCATCATGTTTAGGGGCAAGGGGAGTCTCCCTGCTTGGGAACCCGGTGCGCGGCCCCGGCTGCGGCGGTCTCCGTTTCTGGGAAGGTAGGACTCGGCCGTAGTGGCTCCCAGAGAGGCCTTAGCGCGTTCCTTTGCTCCCATCCCGCTTCGCCTTTGCACCATTTCTGGCGCTTTCGGGCTGGGGAGTCCCCGTTGGAGTAGCTGAACTGGGCGGTGCAGCCCAAGGGATTCAGAGCAGGCTGCGGGCACTGGAGGCAGCAGGGTCGGGCTGAAAGTGTCCCTTTGGGAGGGGTAGGGGAGGTGGCGGTCGCTCTGGAGGAGGCCCTTCAGGGAGAAAGCGCTGTGCGAGGCTGCTCCTCTGCAGGAGCTGCCAGACGTCCCCGGGGCCGGGCTTCACGCAGTAGGTGTGCGCTGCCCTCGCCGCGGCACAGACCTCGTTCTCAGCCGTTTTAACGCCCTGGCAGCCTCAGCAAGGTAATACGTAAAATTGATTTCCACGTTTTAGTGGTTTCCTACCTTTTCAATCGCATCTCGCAGTTCGAAGAAGGAAAGGCAATATGTGACCCAGTTTCTCTGTGAGAACCAACGGCAGTTGGGCGATAGTTTGGGAGCCTGTGGGTTGCGTCAGGGAAAGCAGTTTTATAAACTAAACATGTTTTCTCTTAAGCTAGCTGGGAAATACTTGTCTGTAGCATTAAGTCATCAGATACAGCAAGTCACCGTCAAGGAGTTGATACTGTTTCACATAAAATATTAGGGTCCACAATACCTGAACCAGCATTTTGGCTGCCAAGGTCTGAAATGGTTTACTGCATCACAGGTATTTTATTTTGGACTATATCAGACTTCCCAGCCATGTTAATGCTTCCTGGGATCTTAAACCACAGATAAATGTAGTAGGGGGAAATTTTCAAGTTTTAAATGCTGCCATCACTGTAGTATATGAGTCGCAGAATGTAAGTTGTAGCTAGTTGCTGTTATGCAGCAAGGTAACACATGCCATAATTGACAGCATACCTCCTAACCTTGGCTATTGAATCTCAGTTTTTAAAACTAAAGTATCTTTTCTGCTAAGCTAGTAATTGCATCACTTGTTACGTTATTATCGCTCTGAAAGAATGTAAAGGTGCTAATCCAGTGTCCTGTGGAAAGGAACAGTGGCAATACACTTATTGAGTATGCAGTGTTCTGCTGAATTTAACTAAATGTGGCCTGTTTCCTCTAATGGGAAGAGACTGTTGCAAAAATGGAATTATCCTAATTAATAATTTAAATATCTCAAAATAAATAATATATACTCACGAAGCTGTAATAGCAGGCATCTTTTTGTTGTTTTTCTTTTATGGAAATGACAGACTGCTTTAGTGTGCAAGAATCCTGACGTGATTCTGGAAACTGGGCCAACATATCATTGCCTATGCACTTTGAAGAAAAGTGGGAAAGGTAGAGGGAAGGTTTACAATTTTTTAATCTCTCGGCATTGTGCTGTGGCCACAAATGCCTGCATATATACGAAATAAAGTTTCTGGGATAGAGGAAAATTCTGCAGTGAGTCCAGTAATAGCAGCTATTGTAGATGCTGAAGTTATTTTATAAACAGCGTTTCAGAGAATAGCATCTAGATAATTTCATCTTACTATGTTACGGTTTTCTGATGTCTGACTGTATTGCTTTCAACCGTCACCTGACTGCTTTTTGTATGAAGGCTACAGTAAACTACAGATGGGGAAGTGGATCAGAAATGGCCTCCTAAATAAACTGGAAATGGAAACTGGACACATCCTTAGCCCTTGGTATAAGCATTGTAGGTTAATCCGATATCATATATGGGAGTATCTCCATAGTTTGGCATCAATGTGCTTTGATACCAAAAAGGACACCTCTCTCAGCCGAGTCCCCCAACACTGAAAGATACAGGAAAAAAAAGAGGAAGGCATAACTCTTTGCAGGACAGGAGTTTTCCATTAAAGGTAAATCCATTCTATGGTTCAGTTGCTACTGAAGAAAGCATTCTTCTTCTTGAACTGGCACTAGTACTCATTTGACCGCTTCTGCTGAACTGCAGTATTTAATTTTCTGCCAGTCTAGCTCCTCTGAATAACTGCTGTGGTATTGCATGAATAACAGTACTGGTGCAATAGAAAAGGTTAAGGATGAAGGGATGGAGCAGGAGGGAAGAAACAAGGGTGGCACTTTCAGCAGCTGCTCTCTATTAGACCAGCTTAGCAGTAATGAGAAACTATATGATTAAATTACAGTAGCTGTGAACTTCATGGCAACACAAGGGAGACAACATCGCTGTAATTCTTACTTTTTACTTCTGCCCTAAATCTAGAAATGGGCTACATATGAGATGGTTTATCCAAGAGGCTTGGGTCAGACATAATTTTAAAACCTTCAAGAAGTAAATGTTTTCTCTCTCAGGTTTTCAGATCGTTGACATACTCTTTACTCAACTTTAAGCATTTAGTTTTCTGATGGCTTAATGTAACAATTCCATAGAAAGATTTTGGAAGAAAAAATGGAAATTTCTTCCCCAAAAATTCTTTGCAGGGATATTCTTAGGAGTATACGGTAATGTCCATGATTCTGGAATAATCCTAAGAGCTCAGCAGTTTCTCTGTATTTACATTCATACTGTCTTCCAGTTACTGGTGTGATCTCAGATCATATTATGTATACCTAGACCGAGGAAGTTACCTTAATATACCCAAAAAAAAAAAAAAAAAATTATTGAATTTGCCACTTCTTAGGCATCCCAATTCATGAATCATAGAGTCATAGAATGTCAGAGGTTGGAAAGGACCTCGAAAGATCATCTAGTCCAACCCCTCCGTCAGAGCAGGATCACCTGTGGTAGTACTGTTGCTGACATTCAGAGAATTATTTATTGACTCATGTCATTTGTACTGGAGAGTAAGAGGTGCACTTTAACAATTGGCATGTATATTCAGGACAGAATTCTGACCTTCTTAGCATTTAGGGATAGCATTAGGTTTACTTATTAACCCATTAATTTACCTATTCCCCTATATTTTTGTGGGTGGTACTTTTATCAATGTCTATGTACGAAAAGAAAATATTAAATCACAGAGATTCAGAATTCAAATAATCATGCATGACATGCTTATTGAGCTGTTCCTAAAAGCTTCCAGTATAAGAGATTTCACAGCATAAATCGCTCAATCTGTTAATCTCTTAAGTAAATAGTGTGTTTTTCCTAACATTTAAGATAAATCTTTGTTATTACTTGAGATAATTTCTTAATGCCCTACAGAAATCGGTACAAAAATCAAGAACTGATCATCTGAGTAAAAAGTTTTTAAATACTGAAAGTCATATATGCCTAGTCATCCATTTTGAAGGTAAAGAAAGTACTTCAGCCTTTCCATACAGGTTACGTTTTTGAGACCTCTTATATGTTTTACTGCTCCTCTTCAAACTGATTTCTCTCTATATGTCTAAGAAACACTAAACATAGCTGTTTAGTCCTTGTCAGTGTTTAGCTAGGAAGAAATAGCTCAATCTTCCTGCAGATTATGACCTCCTAAGATCTTCTGCTAAAGTTGCATGAACCGGAGATCCTCTGATTTGTTTGGTCAAATTTAGTTTGGTTAGCTAATTTAAAAAATTGGCCCAATTTTTATTTAAGCAAATTCCCAGCAGATCAGAAGAAACAGCTAGTACTACTCTGGATAGCAAGGCAGGCACTGACAACCATACCATAACTATTATAAAAGCTGTTTAGAGGACATGTATGACTACATTTGAGTTTGATTATGAGAAAGTAATGTGGAACCATCACAAATGCTGGTAAAATTGAGATGTATTCTATCTTTCCTCTTTTTCATTTAAGCCATTTATTTTGTTGAAAAAATGAGGAATTAGTCTTTCAAACTTTTTTTTAGCACCTTCCTATTTTCTACACGTTTATGAAGTTACCAAATGATATATTTTTGTGTCTTCATAGTACAAACAGTCTTGTGGCATCTGTTGTGTTCCTGATTTTCATCTTTCCCTATCTGAAGCCCCCTAGTAATTTGTAGAAAAGCAAGTAGAACTGAAGATGGATGTTCACATATGCCAGTAACGTGACATTCAGCAAGCGTAGTTCTTATAGATGTATCCCTGTACAATCTTAGGGATGCACTGTGCCTCCCAACAATTATAAGGACCTCGAAAGACTTCAGTCAGGCAGCTGACTCCCAAACCTAAGACTTCCTGACAGTCAGGGAAAACAAGTGGAGCTGTGTTGAGGAGAAATGGCTCACACTCACCAGTTCCCAACACTTGGACCGGTCACTCCAGATGAGTCATTGAAGACTGCCATGACTTTATAATCATCTAGAGGTTATGTAAAGAGAGCAGGATGTTGAAATTGCATGTTCCATAAGTTTTGTTATACAAAGAATATAAAAAATTGAGTTTAGCCACTAGATGTCAATGTTGCTGTGCTAAAAGGCAAATGCAGTTTTATTTGTTTGGCTGATAAGGAATTTATTCAATAAAAGCAGTCTTGATTTAAATTTGTTTCCAGTATAGAGTGAGTTAAAAAAAATAATCATAGACTAGACTATGCTATGCCCATTATCTTGAGACCAAATATGCTGGTTTATGCTATTTCAAAGTTTCAATTAGCATTTCATTGTGTAATTATTCATAGAAAAGTGCCTTTGAAAAAATAGCATCACATTGTTCATCAATGTCCTCCATTATTTCAAAATCCTAGACATTTAAGTAACCACAACCATTGTATTTGTTAATAACATAAAATAGAGATAATAATATTATATCCTATTAAAAGTGTGTCGAACATCCTAAATTCCACTTCTCAGTGGAAATTTTCCTCTTAGTTATTCCTGTTTAATACCATTGGAGAAAAATGTCAGATACATCATGTCTGGACAGAATTTCTAGAACACTGAGGCTTCCAATATGATAAACAATTTGGAAAACTTTTGTTCTTTTGAAAACGCAGTGCCACTTCTGTGCAACTAAAGGCAGAGCTGAGGGATGATGGAATTTTAGAAGGCCATATGAAGTAGAGTTTGACCTATGGGCCTTTCTTAGTCCAGGCACTTCTATGAGGATGAAAAAAGTCACGGCACACCTCCACAACTACTTAGTACCTAATGCACCGTCAGACTTTATCTGAAGGCAGTGGTTTTGTTGGCTGTCTACAGAGCACTTACTTTGAGACCAAAGTTTGGGAATCAGTTTTATAAACTCTTAAGGTAAAGCTCAAGAAGAGGACAGTGCACATCTCAAATTTCAATTTGTGTTAATAGAAAAAAAAAATTTTGAAGTCTTTTATTAAAAATAGGTTGAAACTTTCAGTTGATAATGAAAGTCTCCCAAGAAGAAAAATATGAGAAAATTGCACTTTTAGTCTTAGCTGATCAATTTGGTAAACTGAATTCTAGTATAGGCTACAAGGTTAGAAAATACAGCCTAAGCTGATGCATTCCATTAGCTCAAATTCCTGTGATGCAGATAAGGCCTCTCAACTTCAAGCACAATTCACAAAGTAAATTTTTTGTGTTGCCTTTGGCAGAGGAGAAGCCTTAATCATCATTATCACGGACTCAAGTCATGCTCAACACTTCATGTGATGGTAACATTGCTTACACTGTTAACATGCTAATGAATCAGTGATAGACAAATTTTATATTTATATATGAATATATATAAGTTTTCTCAACAATGACTACAGAGTTATGCAAGAATCTTATCTTGAAAAAACAGTTTCATTCATTTATTCTGTTGCAGTTAAGGGAACCCTTGTAGCAACAAATTTCATCCTGAAGATTCTGTAGGATGTGTATGACCGTATAAAGAGTGATTCAGTTGTGGAAATAATAAAGCAGACTTTAATTAAAAAATAATTATTGGAAGCAACCTCCCATATTATCACTAAAGTTTGTGGGGTTTGTTTGTTGTTTTGATTTTGGTTTTATTTGTTTGCTTTGTTTTTCAAATTTACCTAATAAATCCCCTAAAGATATATTACATTGTGTCCTGACTAGTGTCCTTTAATTATCACTGCTAGTGCCACATTTGCTGTGTGGCAGGTAATTTTGGTCTCCAGAGCTTACAGTCTGGCAGCTGTGTTGAGAACAAAGCTCATTAAATGATTACACATGCATGCAGGCATGCATAAACCTGTATAGTGACTTTAGCCTATCAAGAATTTAATTACAAAGTAATTATCACTATGCACAAAATACTACTTCTTAGTTTTATCAACCCGCATTGAAATAAATGTAATACAGAAGTTAACTCTTCCAACATGCTCCAGTATTGATTTTAAGGAGATTTTAGAAGAGCATTGTGCTTAAATTCCTCAAAGTATGAATATTTTCCTAAGAAAGCAAAGAATCCTTAAGCCTACTTTTATGTCTAGATCTGCTGTGATGGAATGCAACTGATGGCATTCAAGTGCATAAATCCAAGAAAAATGGAAATACGATTTTTTCCAGTTTGATACCAGTTATTATATAAGATGAAAAAATTGAAAGAAACCAATAAATAAGAGAAGGAATATAGAGTAAAATGGAAATAGAAAACCACAGCTGACTAACAAACAAGCAATGCGCTCGTTTTCTTTAAATTTTATATCATTGTCCACGCCATTTATATTGTGAAAATAAAATTAGTATGTGAGCAAAATTACAGTCCGTTGTGGTTTTAAACCATTGTGGAAAAGATTTTTTTCCATGTTTCCTGCTTTTTTGTGCATAGTGTCTACCATGTAAATATATCCATAATAGTCACCTATGATAACAGTTGAGGGAAGGTACAAATCATTCACAGTCGAATGTATAGAATCTAAAGTCTTCTGTATAAAAGAGTGAGTGACAAATCGCTATCTTCTGAGTCACAGAAGCTGTTAAGCACTGTTCATGCACCTAGCATTCTAGAGAACCTGGAAGACAAAGGTGCTTCTGAGTCTAAGATATAATGTAATAGAGAAATAAGATCTTATTCCTACATGAATGTTCCAGAAACAGATGGGGTTTTTAGAGATCTGTTAGATCTAAACCAAAAGTTGAGATCATAATTCAGGAATCAATAATGCGAGTTACGCAAACTGGACCATGCAGCAGGTTAGGTGTGTTCATCAGTGTTTTCCACTGGTTGTCCTAGAGCTAAGAAAATATTTCATAGCAGGAATTATTTGCAATATATAGTAGTTAGACAAGTGTTTGGAATCTCACAGATTTTTTAAAATAAGGTATTAAGAGCAAAATAAGGCATAGTGATGACAATCAACTCTCATTTCACTTTATGATTTCGATGGGATTACTTACATAGTAAAGTACTAGAGTAATTATATGTACAGACTGATAGTATTTGGGTTGAAGTGATCGAGCGATCGTTCAGTGGAAACTGAAGGATACATGAATTTAAAGAGGGTGTCCTGATCAGTAGGATGAATCTGTAAAACTCCCTGTTGATTTTTTTTTGTTTTGTTTTTTTTTAATGAACATGCTTTTAGAGTACTACTTTGAGACCTTATTTAATTAATAATACCATTAGCCATTCCTGGCCTTTCATTAGTGGAAGTATACTACCGATTGCTAAATTTTGAAAGTAATGGGAGTTACAGTTCAAATTAAATAAAATTTTGTGCTGTTTGATCACCAATATAATTTGGACATAAAATACTGAAATACTATCTACCTTTCTGTTGAAGATATTGTCAGGAGACTGGTCATTCCATTGCACCTAAGTAGAAAAAGAACTATCCTAAATGGGAACAATTAGTCTAACTTAATTTCAAGTATCAAGCTGTGTTACTTACAGCACTGAGCCATGCAGTTTCCACAACTCTAGAAGTGAAAATGACAGACTCAGAAAACTGCAAGGAAAGTTTCTATACGGAGTAAAAAGAAACAGTCCAGCCTGGACCTTGGGGGAGATCCTGCTGCTTGCTGAAACCACATTCAATTTGCAAGCAATAGGTTACAATGGTAACAGTTACATATCTTCCCGAGGGCCTTTCTTGAATGGAAATACCACTACAAAAAAGATAAGGCTCAAGACACAAAGTGGGATTTGAGTGAAAACCCACTTCCTTTAGCATATCATGGAATCTTCTCTCAAATTTTCATTACACTGTGCTCGAACACAAAGTTCTTGAAAGACGGATTGTATTATTTAAAGTTATATTAGGATTTATTGTAATATATTCTAATAATCTGATTTTAGTTAATCCATGCCATTCTTTCCCTCTACAAAAAAACTCACTTGAACCTTAGCCTAGAGTCATTATTTGTCAAGTTTCTATAACCTGAGTCTGTTAACAAAAGGAAGGTATTCTTCTGGCTATCTCTGATTATATCACCATAATCCATCCACAAGTTTTTAGAACTAGGAAAATTGTTATTTGGAGATGAAACATCAAACTCAAGTTCCTAATATGGCACTCCTGAAGCATAACCTCTCTTACAGTTTTCTGTTGAGCTTCAGCTTTTCATTGTAATTTTCTAAAATCACCTAATTCTTTTAGGGATTGAATGTAGCTGTATCCAGAAATTAATCTGATTTATTACATGCTTGAGAGCTAATGTATACAGTGAAATGGAACTTCCATATTTCTAGGTAGAGTTACCTTTAATGACAAGTGTTTTGCTATCCATTCTTTCTTGCAACTTGCCCTTTAACTCATGTACCTTGCCTTCAAGATTATATTGGAAGGATGTTTACTACATTATGAAAGACAAGTAAATCTTATTCAGACACTTGCTTATATCTTCATTAATCTCATCTTCATCACTTCATCACATAAAATGATGCAACCTGTAATATCTTCCTACTGTAGACAAATTATTTCTGAGAGCTAAAAGATATTTTAGTATGCTTTTAATTGCAGAGTATAACCATGTTCTAGAGACAGTCCTCAAAGCCTCTACATGTTCAAGCTTGACAAAATCTTATGATTCCAAAATTTTTGTTAGGTTTCATGACCTTAGCAATCAAATTTCACTTATCTGTAGTACACTTCACTCTTCTATTGCAGTATATGAGTTAGAAAGTTATGTATAAGCAGTTATTCACCAGCACTGTCCATTAAACTATAGACAGGAAGATAACTTCCAAAATTAATATTAGCTTCATCAGCATTGTCAGAGAAAGCACTTCCAGAAGTTTAAAACAACAGTATGCAGTACAATGTTTTTACATTGTTTCATTGCTGCCTTGAAAGTAACCAAATAGACAATGAATTATTATCCTTTCAACTCTGTAGTAAGAACAACTAGCAAACCATTTCGGTGTTTTCTTACTTGGAGAAATGCTTGCAGAAATATATGCCCATACAACAGAATATTAAATTGTTTTCCCAGTTAAAAAGAAGTTAATGTTCTATTAATATATAAAGGCACTGTTCCACTGTAGTCTAACACTACAATATGAAAAACAAAGCCTTAAACTTATGGTGACACCCATGCTTTGTGCTGATTTACAGTTCATTGCAGTCTTAGAACAACACAAATACCCCAGCCTTGGAGCCCAAGAATCTTTATGAAAGGGCACTGCACCTCAGGTCACATTTAATAACGCAGTTGCTCATCCACATGGATTCTCCATGTCCTCAGCAAAGAGGGATTAGCTGTCTTGCTAACAGCACCCGTTCTGAATCTATAGCAACCCTCCTCTAATATGCAGAGCTATTTTTAGCATCAGGGCAGCCTTGAAAACAGCAGGTAAAGCATGAAAAGAATGAATAAGTGGTTATGGTGCTCCTCTGTGAATAAATGCTATATATAGCTCTAGAGAGAGCTTATCTTAGTAGATAAAATGTGTATGTGAAGGAAGATCTGCTTCCCTGAGGGCAGGTAGAGGTATCAGAAACAGTAGGGCAGTATTACTACTTCTGACCTGAGCAGTTGTCTAAAAAGTCATTATTTCAGATTGTTCTGGTTAGGAAAACAAATTATTAATTGAATTGGGTATCTTAAAGGCAGCCTGTATCTGCAAAGACAGTATAGCATTCATTTCCCTGAGTGAAAAGCAAATTGAACAGCAGGAGACTATTTGCAGCCTCAAGCTCTTTTCAGCCAATACTTGCTCCAGGAAGTTCTCCAAGGATGTTTCTCATGTTCCCCTTTCCAAGATGTTTTCTGTGATGCCTCTACTGCTCCTTTGAGTTCTCCTGGGTTTTTGTCCTTCTCTTTTCCTCTTGCATATTCATCCATTTGCTTCCAAAAGTGCTTAGGAAAAAAGCCACATGTCTTTGTTTAATCAGTAATGTGTGCTGTTTTCATAGCTGGGGAGCTATATTGCTTCATGAAGAATATTACTTCTTACTTTTTACTTCATGAAGTAAGAAGTATTATAATGCTAATGTATTATATTGAGGCTGGGAATTAGGCCCTCCACTTTTAATGACTTTGCCTAAATCGCAAGGGCAACAATAATGGAAACTTGCAGATGCCCACAAGTGTCTGGAGTCTAAAAAAAAAGTCAGCTGTATGGAATTTGTTTTCTTAGAAAAGTGATACATAAGCAGCATTGTAATGTTAAAATGTGAATGTTGCCATACTCGGGGTAGGGAAAATCCTTTAGCTTCTGACAAGTCATAACTACAGTATGTATCTCTCTACATTTAAAACTACAGCCAGTTCTTAGATAATGTTGTCTTGTTGGTTTTGCACTCCCACTCCACGGGGAGAGAGACAGCATCTAAAAGAGCAAATCCTTTCTTAAAGCTGTATTGAGTAAAGAGCATGTTGGCATATGAACAAACAGATGTGATGGACTTCTTCAGTCCTCCAAAGTCTCTTCTGCAGGGGGATGCAGCTTGTAAGAAAAAGGGACCTGGGAGTTCAGCTTGGTGTGGCATCTTATTTGATGGAGAATCTGTGCTGGGCTTACGCAGTAGCAGTGTGCCCACCATAGGGTGGGGAGGAGTGTCAGACAGATCTAGTATTTGCTTGAGGCAAAAGGGATCAACTCTTAACTGAAATAAGATATTTTCCCAAATTTCTTGAATTGTTAAGAACAACAAAACAGCAAAATATATTTGTGGAGCCATCACCAACAACCCCTTAAAATGTTTCAGCACTGATCCAAATCCCTGCTTTGTAAGACATTTTCATTAGCAATGATGAAACAATAACATGTGTCTGATGAGGCACATCCTTCTCATTGTGCAATTCATTATGTCAGTGGTACTCCAGCGAGGCTTTTACTTGAACTATTTCAGTGACTTCGGTCTACACTAAAATTTCTTTCATTGTGAATTATTCAGGATGTCGAAACCTGGTTTTGAGTAAAGATTCTCTCCTCAAAAGCCTATTATCTCTGCCATGTAATAAATTAATTTCCTATGTGTATTTTAATAAGTAATATGTAGTTACTTTCTTTTTCTGTCCGCAAAATGACAAGAAAAATTAAATATAATTTTATACAGATCAGGATAATTTTGCAGGAAGATGATGCCATGAAAAAGTACAAAAGAGCAATATAAGATAGCACAGGTCAAGGAAAGGGTTTTATAACATGCTGTCTGGTTTTAATTAGCATCTTGGCAAACTGGAAGAGCTCAAACATTTTTCCATGAAGAAATGTATTATAGACTTTTCTAGCTGCCAATTATATGGCATTTAGCTACAGTGACATTGGTATGTTGTTTTGGGTGTGTAGAAAGCATTTGCTCATGCTTGAAAATCTGGGACATTTTGTTTTGGAGACAGAGTTCTTACTGGACTGGATTTTTATCCCTCTGTATTTTTACTGTAGGCATGAAGGATGCCTCCTATGAACCATTGCTAAGTGAATAAGTGGTGCAAGAGGCTGGCAGAGTGGAGCTCGTAATTGTCACATGTCAGCTTGTATACACCTGTTGAGGGTCTGTCCTCCAATCAGATGACAATTTTTAAAGAATGATAGCAAAGTACTAGGACATTGTATGAGGTTCATATTTTGTCCTCTTTGATCCAGACTGAGGTATTTTGTCACCGGTTCTGACATAATGTTTGTGGGAATTTATAATAATGAAATTGGCCCTCAAATGTGTGGCTCACTCTGTGTTTTCTCTAATGGTGAAGCCAATGCTCCCTGTCTGCTTGTGCCCTCAGCTGCAGCTTCTTGTTTTGTTTTGGAAGGATTTG
This sequence comes from Ramphastos sulfuratus, assembly GCA_013399055.1. NCBI lineage: Eukaryota > Metazoa > Chordata > Aves > Piciformes > Ramphastidae > Ramphastos > Ramphastos sulfuratus. The sequence goes on along the minus strand of WBNM01034583.1, from coordinate 13,372 downwards.
AGCTTGTCTAGGGTTTAATTTGGCTTTTTTGTTCTTTTACCACATAATTTATTTAATCCAGTCCAGAGTATAGTAGCATTAGAGCTAGAAACACCAGTAGGGAAATGTGAATGAGGGCAGAACCATGAGCCAATGAAAATGTGGGGAAGAGAGAAACCATTCCCATGCAGCACAGAACCATATTCTCAATGTTACCACATTAGTTTCTCCAGAAGTTGTGAGACTATTTCCAATTATAAAATTAAATGTAACTTCTGTCAGTAATGTCATGCTTTTAATGCCCGATCAGGCTACATAGGTTAAAGAAAAGCAAAAAAAAGTAACTTGCATATTTGAATACAACTGTTCCTCCCTGAGAGATTCCTATAGAGGGCAGTTTAATCTTACAGTAGGATGCATGCTAGGTGATGAGTCTGATGTCAGTTCCAGTGAAGTGGATGGGCATGATGACTGGCTAAAAAGCATCCCCATTTCCAGCCTTGCACACATGGGACTTTTATCTTCCCACAATACAAATTAACTACAGGTAAATTTTCTGGAAAGCTTTCTTGAAAGATTGAGAAAGTGCAGATTTCCGTAGCAAATGAAGACCTGGTGTTCTTTTATATTATTTTCTTTCTTAATACTTACTCTGTGTGTTAAGTGTGGTCTGAGTTCCTGCTGCGAACCATAAATAGCATAGCTTCACACATCTTGAATTGCCTTCTCCTTTGCTTTTGAGCTTGTATGCATGCACTTTTCATTTCTCCCTCAACTCTAAATATCCATTGTCAGGATTTTCAAGGCAAAATACAAACAATAGAAACAAAGCAGGATCTGTTTGTTTAGGTCTGAATTAAAAAGGCTAGTATTCAGGATAGCAGTTAACTTCATGCTACTGGATTATGTGCTGAGAAGCACAGTGCTTTGTAACAGAGCTTATGAACTTTTGAAACACTTGAGAAAGCAACTAGTCCCACTGCTGGAAAACAGATTGCAGGAGCTAGGGAATTGATGAGGAGTTGTAGCCCTGAGCTTTCTACAGGCTCAATCTCACTTGGAGGAGAAGGAATAGACAACCACAGAGGAAACTGGGGGTCAATACATTACCAGATTAATAGGATTTGTGGTCTTTTTCTCATAGTAAAGAACCAGTCCAGTAGCTGAGGTTATGTCTGAATCTGACCTGAAGAACAGTTAGTGGATTTTTCTGTTTGATTGTTCTATTCTTTCTTCTTACTTACGTAAAGTAAAGCTACTGAGCTGTGGCACTTACTTGTCTGCCTTGGAAAACAGACCAGGAGAAATTGATCATCCTGCAGAACATGTAAACATTTAACATTAGCAGCATTGTCATTATCAGCTGTTTGAAGATGATGGATTAGATCCTTACAATTTTGTGATACTGGTTTAAAAGTCATATGTTATAAAAATATATTATATTTCGGATGCTTATTACCTAGTTTCTTAGCCGTTATCCACCTTGGTTTCCCAGGAGGATGGATGAAGTTTCCTCCTTAGATGCCTCCCAGCCTGAGAAAGGCTTTAAACTCATAAGGGGTAGAAATTCTATAGCTTTAACTTGCTTTATGAGTTAATTTCTAATGTTCTCTACTATTTAAAAAACTCCAATTGAAAATAAAGTGGCAAGAATCATAATGATATTGCAATCCTTGGCTGTAACCAAATAAAACCTAAACAGATCAATTTTACCTAGCTTCTCTTTGGATGAAATACACTGCACATCTGTTTTCATTAAAGAACAACAGCTCAGACAACAGTACATCTCTCCTTTGTCATTGTTCAAATTCTACCTAAGCTTCTGCATCACCATGCAATTATGTCCGTGAGAGCTAAGACATGATTCTCTTCAGAGGTCATCACTTCTAAACTTCAGGGTGAACTGTGGACTGGCTACTTTATGCAAGGGAGAGGAGACCACCCTCCAAGTTTTTCTTTCCTTTAAAGTTGGCAGCAATTAAGCAGCTATTTTCTCAGCTTTTTGACACGTGATCTGGCCTGGTTGTTCTCCTTTTCATGAAACTCTTGTAGTGTAATGAAGAGGGATATCCATAATAGGAACCTGTATAGACAAGACAGGACAAAGTCAGAAGAACTTTCGAAATAAAACGTTCTGGGCAGCCCTGGTGATCATTGCCAAGCTATGAACTGTTATAAAGGCATCTCAAGTTTTATTATGCCTAACCTGCAGAAGGCCTCTTCCTGGCAGTGGCTTTTGGTGCCAGATCCACCAGGAAGCATAGTCTTTTCAGAACTGTTTAGAATTCACAGGACTTAGTTTTGTTTATTGAAAGTACAGCCTTGGTCTCAGCTGCTTTGAATTTGCCATTTGCTGCAGAATTTGTTAAAAGAGTGGCACCAAGAGAGCAAGAACTCACTCATGTTTGTAGAAGTCTTTGATCACACAATCCTGCTCCAACACAGTGGTAACATGGCAATGACAGTGTTTCAGTTTTTAGGAGACTCATGAATACTGGGGGAGGGGGGGGGGGGAGTGATTTGAACTATTACACATCTATGTAGTGTAATATTATAGGCTTAACAGCAAGCACAGCAAAGTTCACAAAGTCTGGCCATCAATGGATTTTGGATTAGGCCATACGAAATGCAGGCACCTCCTAACTGAGCAACACAATTTTCTAAAAGCAGGATTAAATAAAGGATAACTGCAACAGTTTATGTATCTGCAAAGGGAATAATAAATTTCCCTTTCTGCTACATGTGAGCATGAAAACACAGGAAGCTTATTAAAATTTTGTCATATGTTGGTAATGAAAATATACTCGTCTAATGTGAATATGCAAATAGTGCAGCAGAGTGAATTCCTAAAAAGTATTAAATATTTTTTTTTAATAATCTTCTGGCTATATGTTCTGATCATTTGTATTTGCTTTCCTCACATATTTTAGCAAACAGATTGACTCATAGAATTATTCACATTTTAACCAGAGATTTTAGAATACTTGCGAAGAATGTATGTTTAGTAAATATTAATCAATGCATATGTTTGCTCTAGAATCCAAGCTACAAAAGTGCAAAGTCTAACTAAAGAACACAAGTAATGGTAGGTGGTGAATGCCTCTAATGACAGCTAAAAGTATTTTTAGTTTTGACAGTCACATACCAGCACCAAGCTCGTTATTAGATGGTTGATTACTATTAAAAAAAATGCTCTTACCAAACAATTTGGATACACTGGAAGAGATAACACATTTGATTCTAACTGTATCAAATGGCTATGTGTGAAACAATCTCTAAGGCTTACTGAGCTCCAGTCAAATTAAAGACGTGAAATATCACAGCATATAAAGAAAGTGCAGGGAATTCTAAAATCTGCTTTGCGCAGGGCAGTGAGGGATGATTCTCCATCGCTACAACGAGGGCAGAAATCCTAAGGGGGCCCCGGTGGGGAAGGCGAATGGGAAAGCCAGGGACACACCGCCCTCCCTTCGCGCCTCCCAGCCCCAGGGGGCTTCTCCTCACCGACTCTGGCCCGCACAGCACCAGCAGGGCTGGCGCAAGGCATCGCCAGGGCCGGCAGCAGGCACGGCAAAGCACCGCCAGCGCCGGCAGCAGGCAAGGCGAGGCACCGGCAGCGCGGCGGTGGCGGTTGCCGGGATACCGGACAGCGGGCGAGGGCCCCAGAGCCCCGGCCCGGGCGGCGGCACAGCCCTCTGCGCTGGGGGAAGTCTCGCAGAGGGCCACGTCTGGACTGCTGGCCTGCTCGGCACCGAAAGCGAGCCAAAAGTGACAGCCAGAAGCCCAGAGTAACCCTGCCCACGCTGGAACATGTCTGCCGGCGAGCACCGCCGTTGCGCGGCAAGGTGAAGATTTTTCAGCTGAAACGTTGCCGAACGACAGGAAGCAGAGCGAATAACGCAAGCCATAACTTCCTCATCCTTCCTGCAGGAGCCTTGTTGGAAGAAAAATAAATAAACTTTGAATCGCGTTGTGCTTAATCGGTACCTGAAACCCCAATGAAAACAAGCTAGCGAGGACCTGGAGGGAGGCGCTGGCCCGTGGGCACAGCAGGCCATTGCCTGCTTGGTTAGCCAGAAAACAAACGATGGCATAGGTAAAGGATGAGCCAAATATTGCAATGGATGGAGAAGAGCTATACCACTGAAAATCCACGAACCAATTTGTTTTTAAATTACTATATGGAAAGAAATGAGATGCTGCACTTGGCACAAAATGACTCTGGAAAATGTGATTTATGCCTCTCTTTTGACAGAGCTGTTCCAAATACTCATAATACAACTTTGGAAAAAACAATTGTTTTGACATGTAGTTTGGAATAGAAAACAAACTTCCAGGTGGTTGTCTGGATGAACAAAACTGAAGTCAGGTTACTTGCTCTGCTGCAGAATGTTGGGGTTTTTTTGGGGTTTTTTTTGTTGTTGTTTTTTTTTACCAAAAAAAAAGGTAGACTGCAAAGTTTTCAGGAGGTTCACAATGTGGCTGGAGTATTAACTAACCAGAAATGCCTAAGTAATTGATGGTGGATTTCAGTGAATGAGCCAAAGGAAATGAAACACAGGGCTTCACCATCAATAGCAAAATATTGCCATGGCAATGGGTAGCTCTGCCAGGAATAAACAAACAAACAACAACAGACCTCTTCTCCTGCAGAAAAAAAGTTAAGAGAATTTTCTGTTCTCACCTCACCAAAGTCTCTGCCTTTGGACATCTTGGAGGGGAGAAGATGGTGTACCCTACTTATACAAGTCCCAGTAATCCAACTCCCTTGTCAGTCAGACAACTAGATCATTTCCAGAGTGAGAAGTAACCTTTATACCCAAGGGAAGGCATCAGCATTTGCTTTATAATGATTTCGGTGCTTTGGTTACTGTAATTCTGTACCATTTCTTTACAGAAGATGGAAGGACTCAGAAATAACACAGCTTGTGTCACTCCCAGTTGAAGTCAATCCTTCTGCAGGAGACACTGCTGACAGGGAAGATTTTCTTAAGTGGAAAAACATGGACTCACTTAAATTAATAAAGAGCTTTAAAAAAACGCATTGTGGGGAGTGAGTGAACTGAAAAAGCACAAGCTGCCCTTTTCTGTAGGCACGGGTGCCTGGTGGAGAGCATGCCAATGCACAGGCACCAAAGTCCTCTCCCAGCAGGGCCTTCAAAGGTGGTCATCTGCCTCTGAAAGCTTTTTGGACATTCCTGGCAATCCCCAGTCCCTCACAGGATGCAGTCCCACCACCTGGTGTGAGCTCTCTCAACCCAGGGAGACAAACGTCAGCCACTGCCCAGGTAAGGATTCAGCAATGTTGGGGTCCTGCCTAGTATCCATACATTGAGTTTCTTGCAGTTTGCAGGCTGCTCTTCCCCTTTGCTATCTTTTACCAATAGCATATGACATTTCTGCTGGACGTTTACATAGGTATGTGCTTAGAGTCTTGCCGCTATTGTTCCCGAGGAGTACAGATGTAGCCTGGTGTTGGGCTTGAGTTTCTGTGGCCTGTAGTATAGGAGCAATGGGCCAGAGCCAGGTGATCATGTGAAATCAAAGGAGAAGTAGCCAGAAGCCAAGAGAGATTTCCTCATCAAGAGATCAAGTGTCTCCTGATGGTGAAAGAGCACTTACCTGAAGGAGTCAAGAGTGAGCATGACTGTATGAAACTTCCATACCATTGGGTCAACTCTAGTATGCTTTGTGATCTGCGTAACATAAGCAGTGCCCCTAGACTGACAAGGGAATTGTCAAGACCTATTAAAGTTTGCCAAACTCTTCAAAGAGCAATCCTATATCAGAAAAAATAAAATCATCTCATATGGCTTTGCAGCTTTTTGGCATTCATTACTTCTGTCTTATCATTCCTTATATAATAACACTTAGGTGCTGCTTAAGTTCCCTATAAAATATTTAATGCAGTTTACTGTAAAGTCTTCAGGCTGCGGACTGTATCTTGCAGAGTACTCATACTGCATCTAGCACTCATTTCAATTTCAGCCTCCAGGCAGCATTGTAAAGATTCATTATTACCACCAAGATCTGTCCTTATCCTGTCACTTTTCAAAGAAGGCCCATTGGTAACTACATGTTTAACATAGCTAGTGCTTAAATATCAATTTTCTTTTTCCCATTTAAAATGATCAGTCTTCATGCAAATATATTTTTTAAGTTGAACTTTTAATTGAATTTGTCCATTTTGAATGTTGCAAATATATTTTTTAAGTTGAACTTTTAATTGAATTTGTCCATTTTGAATGTTGCTTGATCCACTTTATTTAACCAGCATAAAAGATGTGTAACAAATAAGAATGGTTCTTTTTCTAAGAAATAAAAAAGAAATAAAAAAGGACACAGTGTCTATTTTGCATGAGAAAATATTTTGTTTAGGAATGACAGTTGTAGGCATTCTGTCATACATTGTAATATTTTCCATGTGTGGCAGCTTGTTTTTCAGTCATACAAATATGTGCAATAAGGGCTAAGGATAAAAATTAATCTAACAGCTTTTGCAGCAATGCTTTTGATGGTTTCACCCGATTTCATTTTCCTGTGGATACTGCCGTTAGTTCTGCTGCTTGCAGTATATGAAGCATAATTCTCAAAGGTTCATGAGGTTGTAGGGATCCAGTAAAAGATGACTGATGTCTCCCCCCACACACATACACTCCACCCCACACCCACTCACCCACCCACCAGCAAAACATAATGCTGTACTATTTTTGGTAACAGGGAAAGGGCCTCCCTGTGAAAACAGAAAGCTGTGTATTTCTCAGTTACATCACTTTGCAATCTAATGCTGTGTTGTGCTCGGTGTTTTTGTGGTGATGCAAGTCCTTTTTTTTTTTTTTCCTTTTTTTTTTTTTCTCCCTTCAGCTGGTTGGATTTTCCCCATCTTACAGCACCTCGCAGGTCTCCTCTCTGAGCAGTACGTTGCCTGAGTGAGTGGAAACATACAGATCAGCTGCAGGTTTCTGTCTACAAAACCAGAGTGAAAGAGAAAGAAAAGGGTTGAGAAAGAAGAGACAAATACTGACCTGGACTTATAGAAAGACATCCAATGGCTGAATAAAGGACTCTTGTTCATGTTTTGGGATATTCTTTCAACTGTCTGGAACGAGAGCGGATCAAAAGAATGGGAAATGCCAGCAGACCCTTCAGAAGAATTGCTTATTTCTTATGCCTTTTATCTGTGCTTTTGCTGACTGAAGGGAAGAAACCAGTGAAGCCAAAATGTCCTGCCTGGTGTACTTGTACCAAAGATAATGCTTTATGTGAAAATGCCAGATCTATTCCTCGCAGCGTTCCGCCTGATGTTATCTCACTGTAAGGGCTGTAAGCATTTGATTATTTAATTTATGATTTTAAATTAACTGGGATGTGTGGTGTTTTCAGTGCATAGGGAAGAATGTTTGCTGCATGGGGTACCTCCTGCATTGAGAATTATCAGCTAATGTGTTAAAATTGTACTGCATCCTTGAATCCTGATTTTTACATCTCTTTCATCTGTCTGTGTGTCTGTTTACATGCACACATCCCATTTTATACCTTCTTCTATGCTACATGAAACCTGTAACCTTTTTTTTTTTTTTTACTTATATAAGTAAATTTCTCTGTCATGAGCAGATCATTATTATAAGTATGGATATATGGGACTACATTAATGTAAGGTTGTTTTTTTTTTCTTCTTTCCAGATCCTTTGTGAGATCTGCTTTTACTAAAATCCCAGAAGGGAGTTTTTTGCTCACACCATCTCTGCAGCTTCTGTGAGAAATATTTATATGTTACAGTTTTTGTTATGAAATGTCTATGTATCCATAAATATTTTAGAAAGGCTTTCAGTATTAATTTTATAAGAAACAGCAAGAGAAAATTAATTAAATGGCAAAATGAAGGACTTTGAAGGAATTAGTGCATGTTTAATTTTTTCAAAGTGTATCTACTGGTATTTTGCAGGGTTATGTGCTGTCAGTGCCACTTTGAATGACTGAATGCTGAAGCTTTCAGTGACAGAATGTATGCTATCTTAATTATACTTTAATTAACATTACAGTAGGGACTAGATCATTGCAACAACTATTCATGTTTTTTTCCTGCAATACTGGGGCCTGATTCCAATATAAAGCTGTCTTTTGCAACTCAAATCAACCGTGAGCTCAGAACCCCTCAGATCAGGCCGTTCGATGCAGTGGGACAGGTCCTGAACTCCTTTTCCATGTAAAATTGCCATCGACTTCTGTGGAAGTTTAGTCACTTCAGTGGGAGTTTTGCCTACATAGTGCCTGGATTGACCCTATTTGTTATTTCATATTCTTTGGAAAAAACCCACAAAATCAATGAAGTTTTTCTTTCAATTTAAAAAAATGTTAGCAGTTATTTCAAAGTTAAATACTGCAATGGGGTATATGCAGGAAGATAATATTTTGTGATATTTAAATATTAGATGCATTTCTGTATAGGAGTTTTACAGGCTCACAGGCTTTCCTAGAAATGTGGGCTTACGATTACATAATTGCGAGCTATACGGAGGTAGAGGGGGTGTAACCTGAACTGTTTATAGTGAATATGCTGCCAGCCTGACACACACCCAGATATGTCTCAGAAATCCAGCAAAACAGACTCCCTAATGTGATCAGAATCAAAACTAGATGTCTGTCCCGGACTGATTTCCTGTGCACCCTAGATGTGGTCAGAGGTGTAATGCTGATGAATTGGAGCCCTACAACTGTTAAATTAAACTGCTGGTGCACTGATAGCTGAAACCCTGACCCTAGCTGTACTCTACTACCTCAAGTGGAGCCGATAAGGAGGTGCAGACATACCGAACAATTTTGGATACAGGGTAAATAGGTAAATGCAGTTACTATGGAAACCTAAATGCTTTTCCATGGTGCTTTATTCGTGAGAAGCTTTCCCAAGGTGGCCACAGATCATAAAAGGGACACATTGCACATAATTCCTGCACTGAGCTTTTTAAAGGAAAGGAAAAATAAAAAAAGAAATAGTATCATTGGTGGAACTTGTATCTGAAGACTGTGAGTAGGACATCATCTATCTTGGCTACGATATGCCACCTACACTTAGAATCTCACTGCCAGGGGAGGCAGAATTGGATGGGGTGGAGTAGGACAGACATAGTCTTTTTATTTTGAGTTACTACAGTGCCCAGCACAGTGGGGTCTGTGTCCGTAAGCAACGGCTTTTGGCATTTTAGTAATAGTAACAATTTGCATGATCTCCTGTGTACTTCACTAAAACAGACATTCTAAGCTGCTACTAATCAATGCTGCAACAAAATCTCTGACCGCAGACAAACAGGTTTTGCTTCATTATGGGCCTCTGTTAAAATGGTGCAAACAATCCACAGATTACTTCTGCTATCTAGCATTTCTAAAAATGCTGCTGAACACTTTTCTAGAGATATTTCTAACATGGTAGCTGAGCTGCTTGCCATCTTTGGAAAGTCAGGCTGCTGAATGAAGGCAAATGGCTCTTTAAACACAAGACCATAGGAACAGGATTATACCTGTGAGGCCAATGCTTCAGTTTCTACATGGGACAGAAAAATTTCCACTACTGGCAGGTGACAGTAAAGGAAATACGGATATAGAGAACTCAGCTTAATTAAAAATTACAGTAACTTTTAGCTTTGCATAGTTACAGCCAAGATGGAGATTTAGCAGCCTATATGTATTTCTGTGTAATAGTCTGTAGCATTGGTATCTCCGCTATGCCAGCCACGTATTTCCATGTGTGGAGTATATCTGCTGCTATTACTATTTTATACTGGTTTTACTGTAGTAATGGCAGTGATCTTTGGAAAAAGTCATGGCCTTGTGCTGAACACTACTCATAAGTCCCAGGCCAAGAGAGCTTATCTTCTCGAATACTATGGATAGTATGCTCAGTGTTCTTCATGTGACAACAAAAATATGAAGGACCTATACAGTTACATTGAAGTTCCAGGAGGAGTGTTCCCTAAATGTAGATAAAATCTCCCTAATGTCATCTCTAGCACTTGTAACTGTATCAGCAAGGTGCTGAGGGTGCCTTTATAAACTGATGACATGAAAACTCATTGAGAGAAGGGGGGCAATCATCGCACCAGGATCCATATCTGCTAGCAGCATACAGTTCCTGCTAGGCAATATAACCCTAGCTGCAGAGCCCTGTCCCCAGATCAAGCAAATCTGGTGTTTAAGGTTAAAGAGTTGAGAAAAAAAGGTACTTTGTGGATCAAATAAGTGTCATAGAGCCACTAAGGAAAGGTACAAGATGAGAGGCAAATGAGCTTACCAAGTGCAAGACCTGTGCTATAAGCTTGGCAATCTCTAAAGTAGCTACACTGTTTCAAGACATACCATCCTATTCTTAAAAGGAGGGCAGAGTGCAGAAAAGGAAAAATTATCCAGTGAAATCACATCATAAAAGTAAAATTAGTTGCAAGCAGCAGATTTACTAAATTTGTCTTCTGGTTTAGAGATATTACAAAAATTATCTGTTTTCTGCATGAGAAGTATTTATTCTTTGCAATAAACACAAATCATATTCTGCTTATATTTTTCATACGTACAAAGGATCATATTTAAAGTGGAAAAGCACAGTCCGCAATAGTCAAGTGAGAAATAGATCAACTACAATTTATTCTTAATGCAAATTTAAAAACAAGAGATTAGCTCATTAAGTGTGTTAAATTCATACTTGAAAATCTTGCATTCTTGAGTGCCTAAGGATGTGATGGTGTAAATCTGTTTTTCCATCAGGTCCAGCTGAATAAAATATAGATGTGCATCTCGTCTTCCACTGGGGTGAAGTAAAGTTCATCATACTTGACAATGCCTCACCATATTAAGGGTGTGGCAGTCCAGAGTTGAATTTAAAAGCACAAATGCAAGTGTGGCTGATAAGCATAAATAAAGCTGGAAAAATCAGTGCTAGTGCACTTCTAATGTTTACCAAATACATAAAATCAAACGCTGTTATTTTTACTGCTATATGGGTGGAAAATGCATACACACACACTGAGAAGCATCTCCAGCAGATATAATGTGGTCTTAAAAATAGCTTTGATTTGAACACTGACTAAATTAAGGGGTTTTCTGTTTTTTTCTCAGTGACTTTTGAGTACCCTCAGGTTAAATATGCTCAGAAGTTTAACTTATAAGTTAAGGGATTTTCCTGCCTGTCACTGGTATAAATTCAACCTGATGTCTGGCTAATCAGCTGTATATTTTCCCTATGTTTTCATCAACAGTAAGCGTTCTTCAAGACAATTTAGACCTCTGTAGTACTTGAACATTTCATTGTTCATCCAAGAATGTCTTTAGTGGTGCTTGTACTATCCCAGTGTTTTACTGGCATAACAAACCCACATTTACATCCCACAGAAGTCGATGGAATTTTATCAGATGGCCCCAATAGGGAGAGCAACAAGCTCTCAGGTCCTTCTCTTTGCACCAGACTATGGTGCAATGTAATAGTCTTGCAATCCTGAACTGCTTGCATGCACAAAACCACAAAACCAGGTAGTGGAAATTCGGCCTACTGAATTTGGGCGAGCTGAACTGCTTTCTAAAGATGCTAATAGCCTAACGGTCTTTTGGTTTGCATCTCTTTATGCAGGTTGTTTACATCCAACACTTTTGATGTTATTAGTGATGATGCTTTTATGGGCCTTCCTCATCTAGAATATTTGTGAGTGAACAAAAGTATATTTCCTGGCATTATTGAATAGAGTGGGTGGGCTTCCAAGTTCCAGGCATTGCTTTGACCAGAATGACTTTACGACCCATTGCAGGTTCATAGAGAACAACAGCATTAAGTCAATTTCAAGAAATACTTTCAGAGGACTGAAATCTTTAATCCACCTGTAAGTAAAGTGGTTGAATGAATTACTTGGTATATTTAATACAGGAACTGAACCACTGTGTTGCAGAATATTGCATTTTGATATATAGCTGCTCACATTTGTTTAAATATTAATAGTAATTCAATTAGAATGCTAATCTTTATGTATCCACTAAAGAGTTCCATACCATGATATGTGTAAAAAAGCCAGGACCCAAACAGCTTCCAAGCAGTTCATGTTTGGCAGTAGCTGTGTAACTTTCTCTGCTCAGAGAACTGGGGATTTCCAGCTGAACTTGTAGGAGTAGGGAGAAAGCAGGATGGGTCAGGAAGCTTGGCACTGATGAGGTGAGTCGCAGTTTGGGACTTGGAGAGCGGGAAGGTGGGAGCTGTTGGTCGGGACAGATGTGTCACGGTAGTGAGGGGTGGACATGTGCCTCTTCCCAGGTACCCCAGTCTGGCATGAGTCTGAGGGAATATAACAGCCATCCTTGGGACAGGCCATCACTGCCTGTGTCCACTTTGGCCACTAACCATAATCCAGCAGAATGTGACTAAATCAAATGTGAAACTTCCCAGCCGGAATAGTTTTAAATAGAAGAGCTGCAACATGACACACTTAACTGTAGGCTATACAAAGCCTTTAGACTCCTGCCAGATTGGCTTTAGGCACCTGCACTACCTGTCCTCTCCTGCATGTGAGCAAGAGCATCCTACAGTCAGGATCTGTCACACACTGACATTTACATTGCTTGTGTTGCTGTTCATACTTTGGCTATCCTAGAAACATGACCAGCTCTTGTCCTCTGACATGCTGCAGCCCCACTGCTGCATTAGCTGAGAGGAAAGAAGTCAAAAGCACTCTGGATGCTAATGTTGATGTTAGGAGCAACGCTTCCAGTGCACATACCAGCAAAGGCATTTCTCATGCTGTGCTCAGCAGGTGAAAATGCACGCTGGCAATAAATACCTGTAACATTCCACTGCAAACACAAGAGTAGCATCCCCATGCTCTGAGCTAGCAAGACAGTTTTTAAAGAAGATTTTGCCTCTTACTTATATCAAGTTTATGTTTTAGCAATAATTTTATTTTAGCAGGTGATTAATTCATTGAAAATACAGTATGTAGTGTGAAAAAAAAAATACTGTAAGAAAGGGAGTCTAAAACATCTGGGGAGTGCCTGAAATGGCTTTATATCCATCTCTCAGTGCTTGCATTGCAGGCATGTGTCGTAGGCAGGGGAGTGGATTCTGACCTTTTGGCCTTAACGCAATGACCTTCGAGACGATTTTGAGAAAAGGTCATTTAACTTCTTCTTTCATACATTTTGACACAGGAGAGAAAGCAAAGGTTCCATTTTAATTACTTAATGCGTAAATATATTAGTTGAACTTAAGTCACCATATGAATGTACCATAAAACACTTCACTCTTCCCTTTTTGGTCAGAACAGACAAGAGTCATAGCTGGCTGAAACCAAGCCTGTTGTAACTACTTGTGCAGATAAAGTTACTTACAGAATGGCTTTAGGTCTGGGGAAGAGAAAAGAGAAGAGAG
>WBNM01034581.1:3285-15276 GCA_013399055.1 Ramphastos sulfuratus | reverse complement strand
CCCGATGCCACCCTGGCCATGCTCTGAGCTGAGGACGTGGCCGCTCAGGACGCTCATGGTTGGCAGCGCAGGGCAGTCCCAGATGTTGAAGTGGCTTCTGGTTGGCTTTGGCACCAAAGAGGGCACGGGGAGGTGGGAAGGGACCCTGGCCAGCACCTCCCCATCTATCTCTCCCAGAAGTGACAAGCGGCTGGAACAAGCAGGCAGACAACTGCGAGGGCGGGGGGGGGTGTGCGGGGGAGTTGGTGCCAGCCCTGCTGCCAACGTCTCCGAGCTGGTGCCCCTCGGGGCGTGTTATTGCCACTGTGCAGCGCCCAGCGCTGGCTGCAGCTCCTCCTCTTGCTTGCAGCAGAGGGCTCTGCCAACTCTGCCGTGCCCTGCACACCCCCACCCCAATGCCTGCTGGTTTTGCACCGGGAGCTCATCTGTTTGCACACCAAGAGCAGCTGATGGGCAGGGGGAGCAGCAGCCTGGGTCACCCTGATGTGGCACCATCACATCTCACCCCTTGTGCCTTCACAGAATGGCATCACAGCATGGGAAGGGCTGGAAGGGACCTCTGGAGGTCATTGAGTCCAGCCCCCTGCTAAAGCAGGGTCAGCTAAGGCAGATTGCACAGGACACATCCAGGTGGGGGTTGAAAGTCTCCAGAGAAGGAGACTCCACAACCTCCCTGGGCAGCCCAGAGGGATCCCTGATGGGTCCTATGGTGAAATGAGGGACTTGTGCCCTGTGGTTGTCTCCCCTCTTGCCCTTCCTGATAGTCTTTTGGGTGCTCTTTGAATGCCCAAACAACTCTGGTGGCACACAGGGTGCTCAGTGGACTGAGGGGAGAGCATGGAGGGGTGCCCAGCTTGAAGGGCTCACCCCTGATGGGGTGGATGGGGCTGCACTGGGGCTGCACCAATCACCCCAGCACCCAACCTGGGAAGAGGGGACTCCAAAGTTGCCCCAGGGGAGGTTTAGGTTGGACATGAGGAACAATTTCTTCCCTTAAAGGGTTGTTAAGGCTTGGCCCAGGCTACCCAGGGCAGTGGTGGAGTGTCCATGCCTGGAGGGGTGTCAAAGCCATGGAGATGTGGTGCTGAGGGCCATGGGTTGGTGGTGCCCTGGCAGAGCTGGGGTAAGGGTTGGCCTGGATGATCTTCAGGATCTCTTCCAACCCAAACTGCTCTGTGGTCATCTCTGCAACCCTGCTGGCTCAGTGCAACTCTTCTGCTGCTGCTCTGATCCCCAGGTGCCCTGTGGCACCTTTCCCATGCTGCTGTCAGCTTTAGTGGGGCTGAAGCACCTGCCCTGCCCAGCCTGGCATCCTCTGCTGGTCCCTTCCCACAGCCACTGACCTTTCCCTGCCTCCAGCCCCTCACCCTTGGGACTCCCTGTACTTGCTGGCATGCCATCACCTCAGGGCCCAGACTGGACCTGAGCACCCAGGGAGCAGTGAAAGTGAACGTCCTTGGCTTGTTTCTGTTTTTCACCCAATAATTTCCCCTTTCTGTTCAAATAAGGCAGCCCAGGAGGCTGGGATCAGCTCTCAGGTCATGCAGCCTTGGTCAGAGGATTAGCTCCCTGCAGGAGATGCCAAAGCAGAACTTGGATTTCTTCTTTTGGAAGCATAACTCAGATTTCTTCAGCTGAAAAACAACCCCAGTGCTCTTCTTGCTGACTTGGAGCCCAGGCCAGGCTCCAAGGGAAGGAGGAGTGCAAAGCTTCATGGTACCTCCCAGGGGACTGCTGCAACCAGGACAGAGAGCACTGAGAGCCCACTGGGAGCTCAGCAGCAAAGCAACCACCACGGCCAAAGGGCATCCTCTGTGTGCCCAGTGCCCACTGCTGTTGCCTGGTGAGGAGGTCAGGGATGTCTGCAAAGCTCCAACCCCTGTTGCAAGCCAGGTTGGATGGAGACTTGAGCAACCTGACCTAGTGGAAGGGGTCCCTGCCCATAGCAGGGGGGTGTTGGAACCAGATGATCTTTGAGGTCTGCAGCCCAACCCATGCTGTGACTCAGTGCTTCTCTCTTAGGGACTTCCCATTTGCTCCTTTGGTCAGAGCAGGAAATTCAGGGGATGCTTGGTGGGTTTCATCAGCTGCCCCAGGCTCAGCCTTGGCACCACCAGGAAGCTCTGCAAGCTGCTCTGCTCTTTTGCTTTTGGTTTTGTTTTTTTGCTTTGCCTACAGCCCAGAGCAAAGCTGGGATATGAGGGTGCAAAGCCTGAGATGTGGGTCCTGCTCCTAGGGAAGCTGGGGGCACCCAGCTGGAAACTGGGTTGGCACTGGGGCACAGCTCTGCAAGCAAAGGCAGCTGGAATGGGAGCTTGGGGTGCCCAGGGGTACTCACAGCACTCAGGTGGGTGCAAAAATGGTGATCTTGGGGTGACAGGGTGGGACAAGGGCAGTGCCTGGCACAGCCAGAGGGACCCTGGGGGGTCTGAGGTGCCTTGGCTGGCATCATTCCCCCAAAGCTGCTGATGCTGGGCACGTCCTGACCCTCCTTGTCCCACTGTGGGGCTCAGTGGGGCTTGGCTCTGGCTGATCCCTGTCAGGCAGGAGCTGGGCAGAGCCAGAGCTGCCCCAAACAAGCTGGGATGTGGGGAAGGGACATTTGCAGCTGAATTCCCTGAGCTGCAGCTCCAGGAACATGCCAGAGCAGGGATGAAGCAGCAGGCACAAGCACAGGCAGCAGGCATCCCTGGCACCCAAGCAAGGTGGTCTGGGAGGCCCTGGATGGATGTGGGCAGGGAAAGAAGCAATAGGCAAAGGCAAAACTCCCCCAGCCCTGAGCCTTATCCCTCACCTGCCCAGGGACGCCAAGGGGGAGCCTGTGGGGTGCCAGTTCTTGCTGGAGCCTTGGGACAGGCTGGGGACTGGGTGCTGGCTCCCCCAAAGCAGCAGGGTGCCCTTACCTTCCTCCCTGGGTGCTCTCAGGGCAGAGTCACTGGGTGCTGGCAGCCAGGGCTGGCAGCTGGCAGAGCCCCCGGGGTGTGCCATGCTCCCTCCACGCCGCTGAGGCTGTGTCCAGGGCGGTCTGGAGGGGACACTGAGCTCCAGGACTGCCACCCTGATGGATGGCAGTGCCCGAGGTGATGCGGGGCCGCAGTGCCACCCACCGGCACCAGGCTAAACGCCCTGCGGGGACGGCAAGGGACAGCAGGACAGGACGGGCATGGGGATGCAGGCTCATGGTGGGGCTGCTGGGCACAGAATTGTCAGGGCTGGAGGGGACCTCAAGCATCATCCAGCTCTAAATCCCCTGCCACGGGCAGGGACACCTCACACCAAATCAGGTTGCCCAGAGCCACATCCAGCCTGGCCCTGAAGCCATCCAGGGATGAGGCTGAAGGGCAGAGCACATCTGGATGCCCAGCAAAGAGCAGCAGGGGAGGTGAAGCTGAAGGTCAGAAGCCAGAGAAGCTTCTTTGCAGCTGCAGGTACCTGCAAACCCTGCTGCTTTCCACAGCCTCATGGCAAACCCCAACCCTGTCCTGGGTTGATCCCCAGCAGTGTGGGGAGCAGGGGCAGGGAGGGGATTCTGCCCCTCTGCTGTGTCTGCTGAGACCTCCCCTGCAGTGCTGGAGCAGCTCTGGAGCCCTCAGCACAGCACAGACAGGACAGCANAGGGCTGGGGAGGGGCAGCTGAGGGAGCTGGGGGTGTGCAGTGTGGAGAAGAGGAGGCTGAGGGAGACCTCATTGCTGTCTGCAGCTGTGGCCTGGCTGCAGGCAGAGCTTTGTCTGGCAGCTGCTGGCTGCTGGTGCAGGATGGAGCTGCCCCCCTGGGGGTTGTTTCACAGAGCATCTTCCACTCCACCTCAAAACGAGTCTGGGGCTCTGTTTGCCTCCCAGCACCTCTTTGTGAGACCAAATGGGACCTCTGGAGCCTGGAAAGGGGCCAAGGAAGGGGTTTTATTTAAGGAAGGACATCTGGCTCCAGGGAGAAGTGACAGCCCAGGAAGTGTGAGAAGCTGTGCTGGGATCGGGTGGTTCCGGTGGCAGGAACGTGGTGGGGCTGGGGGAGGCCAGGAGGCTTGGGCAGAGGGCATCTGAGGCCACCCTCACCCCTGGGCATGGCCTTTGCCAGGGCAGGGGCTCAGTCCGGGGCGGGTGAAGGATGCTTGTGGGGCTGAGCAGGGTCAGGTTGCAGCATGGTGCTGGCAGCTCCAGCCCAGAGGAGCCAGGACACCAAAGCACCTCTGGAGCAGCTCAGGATGCCTCATCCTGGGTTTTACCTTCCCTGGCTCCTCCATACACCTGCCCAGGCCTGGCTGCTTCACCAAGCAGATACAAGAAGGACATTGAGGGGCTGGAGCAGGTCCAGAGAAGGGCAACAGAGCTGGGGAAGGGTCTGGAGAAGAGGGCTGGGGAGGAGCAGCTGAGGGAGCTGGGGGTGTGCAGTGTGGAGAAGAGGAGGCTGAGGGAGACCTCATTGCTCTCTGCAGCTCCCTGAGAGGAGGCTGCAGTGAGGTTGGGGTTGGGCTCTGCTCCCTAGGATCAGGGGATAGAAGGAGAGGAAATGGCCTGAAATTGTGCCAGGGGAGGGTTAGGTTGGAGAGGAGGAAAAATTTCTTGACTGCAAGAGTGGTGAGGGCTTGGCACAGGCTGCCCAGGGAGGTGGTGGAGTCCCCATGGCTGGAGGTGTTCAAGGAAGGTGTGGCCATGGCACCTGGGGCCATGGTTTGGTGGCCATGGTGAGGTTGGGCTGCAGGTTGGACTGGCTGATCCTGGAGGTCTTTTCCAACCCAAACAATTCTCTGATTCCATGATTCTGCATTTCTCCCCCAGGAATATTTCCAGTCACTGCAGATGCTGGCAGGTGCCCAACCTCTAGCAAGCCTGGCACCAGGGTTTGTGGAGGAAACCACAGCTCTGAGGAGCCAGGCTGGACTTCAGAGCAAGGTTGTATTGGCAAAGCTCTCACCTGTGCCAGGCAGCCTAGTGCCCAGTGAGGATGCTGAGTCCCACTGCTTGCAAACCAGTCTCTGGAAGAGGCCCTTGCAGAGCCCCTGTGAGCTGGCACCAAGGATGCTGCAGCATCTTAGAATCATAGAATGGGAAGGTTGGAAGGGACCTCAAAGCTCAGCCACTTCCAACCCCCTGCCATAGGCAGGGACACCTCNTGTGCCTACCCAGCTGCAGGACCTTCCACTTGGCCTTGTTGAATGTCCTGAGGTTGGCCTGGGCACAGCTCTGCAGCCTGTGCAGGTCCCTCTGGATGGATCCCTGCCCTCTAGCAAGTTGACAGTGCCACACAGTTGACTTTCTCTGATCAATCTTCCTCAGCTCTGTGTGCAACTGAGGTAAGGTACAGGAGAAAAGGAAACATTTTGGGTATTGAGGGGGGAACTAAGTCAGGGAGCCCATTGAGGTCTCTTGTAGAGCTGTGAGCTTTTGTCTGTCTCTGTATTTGCTTCTCTCAGCCCCAGAATGGCTCCTGAGGGCTGCTCTTAGGCATCTTCCCGTAAGACAAAAATGGGTTTGTAAAGTAAAGGAGGAGTGGAGAGACTGTCCTGGGGACTCCAGTTTCCATTCCAGTGCCAAGTGAAAACTGCCAGATGCCCTCTGGGCTGTGTTCCCTCCCCAGTCCTGGGGCAGAAAAGCAGGAGAAGCTCCCTTCACCTTGCCTGACCCACTGACCTAACCACAAAAGGAGTTTTGTGGAGGTGGCACCACCACAGATCCACCCCAGCAGGCAGAGCCTTCCCCAGTGCCTGTTCATGCCATACCCTGAAGAGGCCAGACCCAGAACCTACAAAATCCTTTTTATTGTGCTCCTGGGACCACAGCTGAGGAGCTGCCACCACCAGCACCAGCCCTGAGGAGGCATTTCCCCCCTCTCCAAGGTCTGCCCTGCTCATGCTGTGAAGTCTTGAGTAACCAGGTTGAAGACATTGCTCTCCATGGACGACTGCCACTTGCCCCAGTTCCTCTTGACCTCAGCCTGGACCTGAACCAACACCACAGACCAGTGCTGGCACCCAGGGGTGCCACCAGGACCAGGCAGAAGGGCAGCAGCTGCACCCAGAGCCCAGCAAGGTGTTTGAGGGTGCACACAGGCATGGTTGTGTGCAAAGCATTGCCCACTGGGGTGCACCTTTGGGTGCCCACGAGTGTGGCTGTGTTGCCCAGGGGGCTGGGGAGGGGGCACTCACCTCCCCATTCAGGAAACAGTAGAGCAGAGCCACCAGGAACCCCTGGAGAGGACAGAAAGAGGGCAGGGGATGGAGCCCTCCATGCCCACCTGCAGCTTGTGGGGCTGAGCAGGGTCAGGTGTGCTGGGGAAGGGTCTGGAGAGGAGCAGCTGAGGGAGCTGAAGGTCTTCAGCTTGGCTGAGGAGAGATCTTCTGCATCTCACCAGAGATGTCTTCTCCCAAGGACAAGAGGAGGTGACCTCAGGGGAGGTCTGGGTTGGGCTTGAGGAATAATTTCCTCCCCCCTAAAGTCTTGTCAAGGCCTGGCTCAGGCTGCCCAGGGCAGTGGTGGAGTCTCCATCTCTGGAGGAGTTTCCAAGCCATGGAGATGTGATGCTGAGGGCCATGGGTTGGTGGTGCCCTGGCAGTTGGTCTCTTCTCCCAGGGAGCAAGTGATAGGATAAGAGAAATGGCCTCAAGGTGCCCCAGAGGAGGTTTAGGTTGGACATTAGAAGCAATTTCTTCCCGGAAAGGGTCCCCAAAGCCTGGCACAGGCTGCCCAGGGGGGTGGCTGAATGCCCATCAGGAGTAGTTTGCAAGCCACAGAGATGTGGTGCTGAGGGGCAGGGTTTGGCACCAGCCTTGGCAGAGTGAGAGAATGGTTGGACTGGAGGATCTCCAAGGTCTTTCCCAACCAAATCCATTCTCTGATTCCATTCCATGCTCTGCTGCCTCACTTAGCAGCCTCCCAGTGCAGGTGTCACAGAAACACAGAAACATTCAGGTTGGCACAGCCCAACCCAGAGCCCTGCTCTGCAAGATTCACCCCAAACCATAGCCCCAAGCACCTCAGCCAAATGACTTCTAAACACAGCCAGGGCTGGGGACTCCAGCACCTCCCTGGGCAGCTCATTCCAGTCCCTGACCACTCTTGCTGGGGAAAATGTTCCCTGATGTCCAGTCTGAGCCTGCCCAGTGGCAGCTTGAGGCCATTCCCTCTTCTGTCACTAATTGCCTGTGAGCAGAGCCCAGCACCAACCTCTCCACAGCCTCCTTTCAGGTAGCTGCAGACAGCAATGAGCTCTGCCCTCAGCCTCCTCTTCCTCACACTACCTATCCCCAGCTCCCTCAGTCTCTCCTCATCAGATTTATTCTCCAGGCCCTTCCCAGCTCCCTTGCCCTGCTCTGCCCTTGCTACCATCACCTCTGGGCAGTGAGTGCCCAGTGTGCCCAGCCTGGCTGCACTGGGGATTAGTGTGACTGGATGGGGCTTGTAGTAGGCAAATCACCAACCCTCAGCTGGCAACCCCTTGCCCAGGGTGCTCCAGGCAGGTTGGTCCCTTCTGAGCACTCAAGCAGCACTTCTGAGATGGGTCAATGCCAGCCAGCACCTTTCCTGCCACCTTCCTTGCTGCAGCCTCAGGCTGCAAACAGCCTCTCCACAATCCCTGCAACCTTCTTTGCTGCAGCCTCAGGCTGCAAACAGCCTCTCCACAGTCCCTGCCACCTTCCTTGCTGCAGCCTCAGGCTGCAAACAGCCTCTCCACAATCCCTGCCACCTTCCTTGCTGCAACCTCAGGCTGCAAACAGCCTCTCCACAGTCCCTGCCACCTTCCTTGCTGCAACCTCAGGCTGCAAACAGCCTCTCCACAGTCCCTGCAACCTTCATCACTGCAGCCTCAGGCTGCAAACAGCCTCTCCACAGTCCCTGCAACCTTCCTTGCTGCAGCCTCAGGCTGCAAACAGCCTCTCCACAATGTCCCTTCAGGGGGCTGCAGCCAGCCATGAGCTCTGCCCTCAGCCTGACCTCAACCCTTGGGCTTCATCCTGAGGGTCTGAGGGGTACATGGGGCAGGGTACAGCCCTCTCCCAAAAAGAGAGCACATTCTGGGGGTTCCTGGTGTGATCCTGGGAAGGGGCAGCTTGGGTAGATGAGGATTTTGGCTCCCATTTGCCCTGGGCTGTACCTGGTAGGAGCCAAGGACCAGCTCGAAGTAGAGGCGTGGGGCCACGGCGACCTGCTCGGGGAAGAGCGCGAACACCACATAGTGCACCCCGAAGAGAGGGATCAGCAGCAGCGTGGACTTGGTCAGCCTCCTGTGGGCAGTGGTGCCATCAGCAGGGGCCATCGAGGATCCCTGCCCCCCTGCCCCCCTGCCCCACAAGCCCTTCCCAACAGTTTGGTTTTAACCCAGAGAGTTTTCCCGTACAAGACAGCTCTTAGAGTCGCAGAGCAGTCAGGGCTGGAAGGGACCTTGAGGAGCATCCAGCTCCAACCCCCCTGCCATGGGCAGGGACATCTCACACTAGAGCAGGCTGCTCAGGGTACCTCAAGTTCACAGCATCACAGAATGCCAGGGTGGAAGAAACCCCAAGGACTGTGGGGTCCAACCTTTGGTCCAAGATTTATAGGCTCTTAGAATTGTCAGAGCTGGAAGGGACCTCGAGGAGCATGCAGCTCCAACCCCCCTGCCATGGGCAGGGACATCTCACACTAGAGCAGGCTGCTCAGGGTCCCCCAGGTTCACAGCATCACAGAATGCCAGGGTGGAAGGAACCCCAAGGACTGTGGGGTCCATCCTTTGGTCCAAGATTCATAGAATCACAGAATTGTCAGGGCTGGAAGGGACCTCAAGGAGCATCCAGCTCCAACCCCCCTGCCATGGGCAGGGTCATCTCACACTAGAGCAGGCTGCTCAGGGTCCCCCAGGTTCACAGCATCACAGAATGCCAGGGTGGAAGAAACCCCAAGGACTGTGGGGTCCAACCTTTGGTCCAAGATTCATAGGCTCATAGAATTGTCAGAGCTGGAAGGGACCTCAAGGCTCACCCAGCTCCAACCCCCCTGCCATGGGCAGGTTGCTCACAGCCTCAT
The DNA here is from genome assembly GCA_013399055.1 of Ramphastos sulfuratus. NCBI lineage: Eukaryota > Metazoa > Chordata > Aves > Piciformes > Ramphastidae > Ramphastos > Ramphastos sulfuratus. Next base: position 6,279 of record WBNM01034581.1, on the reverse strand, counting down.
CCAGCCTGGCTTTAAAGACTTCCAGGGATGAGGCTTCCACCACCTCCCTGGGCAACCCCTGCCAGGCTCTCACCACCCTCATGCTGAACAACTTCCTAACACCCAGGCTGACTCTCCCCATTTCCAGCTTTGTTCCATTCCCCTCAGTCCTATCACTGCCTGACAGCCTAAAGAGTCCCTCCCCAGCTTTCTTGTAGCCAGGCTTGGAGGCTCTGAGGCTCCTCTGTGCTCCTCCAGGCAAGGGGCCCTGCTGCCCTGCCCCCTCCCCCCCCCAATACCTCAGGGTGAGGGGAGCTGCCCCCTGCCTGAGCTGGCCCTTACATGTACTGCTGCTTGTAGCTTTTGCTGATGTCTGGGGACCAGATCTTCTGTGCTAGCATCCTGGTGACATTGAGGAAGATGAGGAAATTCACCTGCCACAGGAAGTCCTCTCTCAGGCTCTGCACAGACCTCTGACTGGGTCCTTTTGTCCATGATGATGATGGAGCCCCAGCTCTGGGGCCAGGTGCTCAGGGGACATACTCACAAATATGGCCAGGAGGATGGGAGCCTTGATCACCCACCAGTACAGACTGGTGTGGTCATCCCAGCACCTGTGGCAGAGGAGTAGCTCTGGCACCCACTTGCACCCAGCTCTTGCCCCACCACCTCCCACCCTCATTTGCAAATGAGGTCTTTGAGCCTCCCCAGAAAACAGGAGCAGCCTTTGAATAAAAAGCTGCTCCACCTCTGCCCTCTCTGAGCCCCCCCCAGGCAGAAGGTTGTCCCCTGGGGCATGCATGGGGCACAGGTGGCAGAGCTGGGCTGGGGGAAGGTGAGGGGGGGCTGCTCTTACCCGTGGTTGTCATACTGCAGCCTGGTGACCACCCAAGTGCAGACTGTGAGCATGGGCACACCTGCAAGGACAGGAGCCAGGCAGGGGAGTGGAGCCCCTCTGGGTGCCTGAGCTGTCCCCATACCTCCCCTCCACCCCTTGTCCCCCGAGCTGTGTGTCTGGGGCATGTGTGGGGCTCTGGAGGAGGCAGGAAGGTCACAGTCTGGGTGCTCCTCCTCCAGGTTTTGAAAGATGATGCCCACTGAAGGTGAGATACCATCTGTGTGTCACCTCCTGGCCACCCTCCTGCCCTCTTTGTGTGCTCTTACACCCAAGCTGGGCACCCAGGATGGGTGTTTGCAGCCCCAGGTGGGTGTGGGCAGAGGGAAGGAGCTGCCTCTGTCCTGAGCTGACCATGTTCAGCATGGCTCAGCAGCAGATGCTGTGGAGACTCTTTGGCTGGTGTTAGCAAGGAGGTGATCTGGCACACATGCCACAGGGACAAGGACCAGGCCACAGTGCCCAGCCAGCTCCAGGAGCCATGCAGAGAGATGCTGAGAGCAGCTCTGGGGAGCAGCATCCCTGTGGGCCTTTGGCCAGGCAGACCTCAGAGCAGCAAGTCCAAGATTTAGCATCTGGACACAATGACCTGAAAGGTCTTTTCCAATCTGGACTCAGTGAGGTCCAGGTGATCCCCAAGGTGGTCCTCACCCCTCAGTCTGTGTCATGGGACCTCACTGCAGGGTGGGGTTGATGTGCTGAGGGCCCCACACTCACCCCAGCCGATGAGGATGTACCACCAGATGTACCTCCTGTCGGAGGTGAAGGTGAGCAGCAGCAGGGTCTGCAGGTACAAACCCTCCACCAGCAGCCAGTAGAAGTTGGCCAGGACTGAGTACTGGAAGAAGGTGATGGCTGCTTTGCAGTTCACCTGTGAGGAGGAGGAGGAGGAGGAGGATGATGATGGGGAAAAGCTCATCAGTGCTGGCTGGCATCAGACCCTGTTCTGGAGACACAAAGTCCATCTCTGCCCACCCACTGGAGGAGACCTCTGATGGGCTCTCAGTGCAGCCCCCAGGACAGTGTACAGCTCTGAAGCCCCCAGCACAAGCAGCCTCCTTTTAAACACCTCCAGGGATGGGCACTCCACCACCTCCCTGGGCAGCCCTTTCCAATGCCAATCACAGACCCAACCAAACCTGGTACCCAAACGTGGAGATGGGACCAATGCATCACTTGTTTTGTGGCAGGGGCTGGTGTCTCTTAACCTCAACTTCTGTGTGCAGTGCTGGAGCCCCCAGCATAAGCAGGACAGGGAAGTGTTGGAGCCAGTGCAGAGGAGGCCACCAAGATGCTGAGAGGGCTGCAGCAGCTCTGCTGTGAGGACAGGCTGAGAGAGTTGGGGCTCTGCAGCCTGGAGAGGAGAAGGCTTCCAGGAGAGCTTGGAGTGGCCTTGCAGGATCTGAAGGGGGCTGCAGGAAGGTTGGGGAGGGACTATTGACAAGGGCTTGGAATGGCAGGAGGAGGAGGAATGAGTTTGGAGTGGCAGAGGGGAGATTGAAAGTGGATGTTAGGAGGAAGTTGTTTGCAGTGAGGGTAGTGAGACACTGGCACAGGTTGCCCAGGGAGGTTGTGGAGCACAGAAGCACAGAATGTGATCAAAGATGAATAAGAAGAGAAACTTGTTTGGTGTGAGGGTGCTGGAGGCCTGGAGCAGGTTGCCCAGAGAGGTTGTGGAGTCTCCTGCTCTGGAGATTTTAAGGACCTATTCAGACACTTTCCTGTGTGACCTGCCCTGGGTGATCCTGCTTGGGCAGGAGGGTTGGACTGGATGATCTGCATGCCCCTACCATGCTGGGATTCTGGAACCTGTCTGCAGAGAGCATCTTCTGCCCTCAAAGCTCTCTATGGTCTCCCAGTAGGACTGAAGCTCTGCACAGCTCCAGCAGCTCCACACAGGAGCAAAGTGACTTCCCCCCCTCCAGCAGACCTGGGGTTGTCCATGGCAACAGCAAGCCCAGAGTACAGCTGAGACACAGCACTGTGGGCACCACAGATCCAGGCTCCTGAAGGTCCTACAATAGGCACAGGCAGACCAGAAAGTGCTGCAGGTGATGTTATAGAATCACAGAATGGTTTAGGTTGGAAGGAAACTCAAAGCTCAGCCAATTCCAACTCCC
>WBNM01034580.1:12425-30195 GCA_013399055.1 Ramphastos sulfuratus | reverse complement strand
AGCAAGCCTATGAGTGAAGTAGACATCACCATTATTTCCTTTTCACAGCCTATAGTATAATTTTCTCTATTAAAATATTCCAATTAGCTCAAACCAGCACAATCATTTTCGTGGCCCTCCTCTGAACCCGCTTCAACAGTTACATGTCAGGTTGCACTCAAGAACTTTCTGTCTATTTTTGTATGTGTCTTGTGGAGAGATCAATGTCTTAGAAGGAGAAGAAAGTTTTGAATCCAAAACTACCACCACTAGAAATATGTATTTATTTCTCTGGTATTTAAGAACATCAAATATTTGGTTGTGCAGTGACATGCATAAAAGGCAACCGTGGTGTTAACGTGCCAGAAAGCTGGTTTAATGGAAGAGCCATTGATAAAATGCCATTTTCATAGAGCCAGTAATTCACAGGACTACAGGATGTTAGGGTTTGGAAGGGACCTCCATAGATCATCAAGTCCAAGCCCCCTGCCAGAGCAGGACCGTAGAATCTAGCGCAGGCCGCACAGGAACACATCCAGACAGGGCTGGAAAGGCTCCAGCGAAGGAGACTCCACAATCTCTCTGGGCAGCCTGTGCCAGGGCTCTGTGACTCTTACATTAAAGTTCTTCCTTGCGTAGAGGTGGAACTTCCTGTGCTGCAGTTTATAACCATTGCCCCTTGTCTTACCACAGGGCACAAGTGAGAAGAATTTGTCCCTTCTCTCTTGACCCTCAGCCCTCAGATATTTACAAACATAGATTAGATCCCCTTTAAGTCTTCTCTTCAGTCCAAAAATCCCAGATCCCTCGCCCTCTCCTCATCAGGCAGTGCTCCAGCCCTTTAGTCATCTCCATAGCCCTCCCTTGGACTCCTTCAAATAGATCCCTGTCCCTCCTCAACTGGGGACTCCAAATCTGAATGCAATATTCCAGGGAGGTCTCACTAGGAATTGTTCTTAAGAAGTTATGAGGCACTAATACCTCAGATATTTTTCTCATGTGGGCACAGATGTAACAAAAATCTGAAGTACTAACAGTTCCTCACCACTCATCTGTGAAACACAAGAAGTGACCAGCATATTAATTATTGTAAGCCACTGGCTACAGTCAGGAATTATGGCAGGCATTTAGAATTAAAGATATTTTGTGTAAATCTTAACTTGATATATTAAAATCTTTTAAAGTTAATGATTGTAGAGAAAAGAAAGCAAAACACCACACATAACCTGTTCGCTTTGGACAAAGATCTGCAGATAATGAATCTCTATAAATAATGAGAGGTGATCTCATTTATGCTTCTAAAGATGTGAAGGGTGAATGCCAAGAGGATGGAGCCAGGCTCTGCTGGGTGATGCCCAATGACAGGACAAGGGGCAATGGGTGGAAGTTACAGCATAAGAAGTTCCATGGAAACATGAGGAGGAATGTTTTCCCTGTGTGGGTGACAGAACACTGGAACAGGCTGCCCAGGGAGGTTGTGGAGTCTCACTCTCTGGAGATATTCAAGACCTGCCTGGATGCATTCCTGTGTGATCTGCTCTAGGTGATCTTGCTGTGGCAGGGGGGTTGGACTGGATGATCTCTTAAGGTCCCTTCCAGCCCCTAACCTTCTGTGGTTCTGTGTAATTATTTTTCCAAGCAATGTCTAAAGGGTTTTACTTTAAGAAGCAGGCCAGAGTTGAAGAAAGCTGACAAATGAAGATCAGACTGGCATAGCCATGTTGATTCACAGTTTGATCTACACTAAGATACTCTGAAGTAAAGAAACTTTTCAGAAACAGCGAGACAGGAGCTGTGAAAATGTGTTTGAGAAGTAGGTTTTGTCTGAGGTGGGCAAATGTACAAAGGTTAATTTGAGGGAGAGGCTTTCCTTTTGGCATTCCAAGTACTTTCCCCGTTTGCTCTCAGCTAGATATAATACAGGCAAGGGACTACTTTTTCAGGGGAACATCTTCCATCCCCACCAGATCCTGACAAAGTATCATCTCTTAACAGGTCTCTGAGGTGTTTTGCTGTTGCCCCTGCTATCCATGGTGCTCTTACAGCAGCACAGTGCCCATCACTGCCACACACAGGAACTGAAAGCACAGAGTGCAGTAACCCTCTGCAAAGAAGGATCCCCAGCAGCTAAAAAAATGGTAAAGCTGACACTGCATTTTGTCAGTTCCTGACCTAGTTTTGAGTCTAAAACAAATGCTTGTTTTAGGCTAGTAGGCAGAGAAAGGAAGATGTTCAAGTGTTTTAGAACTTAAAGAAAAACAAACAAAAAAAAACCCAAACAGGTGAAAATGAATTTTAAAATGAATCATTTGGTATCTTAGGGGGAAAAAAAATTAGTTTTATTTGAACTTTGCCTTAGAAAGGATAAAAATTCCAATTTCATTGTAAGTGTGTCAATGTTTTTCTCCTTTCTGATTTATCTCAAGTACTGGAAAGGGTACCAGAAGCAGCAGCATCCCCAAGAGGTAAATATGTCTATTGAAAGCAAAAGAATGTAAACTCTGAGAAACTGCATAAGGAAACACAACTTAATCAAAAAGTAAATAAGCAAATATTGCTTCTGTTCACTTCCATTCAGAACTGAACAATGAAATTCTTCATGAAGAATCACAAATTCTTTATTCTTCCTCATTTGAAGAACTTGTCATAGCACGAAGTCATTTCAGGAGCTTTGCAGTACATTTCTAACTTGTTTTCTTTGGGGTGCTTGATTTTGGGGCTCATAATGCATGCTTGAGAACCTGACACCCCACTAGTGTATTTTACTCCAAATCATAGCCATTTGCCCCCACCTTTCACTGTTTCTTAAGGGGAGTTTCTTCGGTGGTTCTTAGGTGAAAAAATGGTGTCATTAAGCATGAAATATACCATGGGAAACCAAACACAGTGTGACCACTTGTATTTTCAGTGATTTGAAATAAGAAGTGTCACTTTTTCATCAAGAGAGTCCAAGGGAGATCCATGAGGATGATTAGGAGACTTGAGCATCTCCCCTACAAAGAAAGACTGAGAGCCTTGGGACTGTTTAGTCTGGAGAAGAGAAGGCTGAGAGGGGATCTGATCAATGCTTAGTAATATCTGAGGGGTCTGTGTCAAGTGGAGGGGGCCAAGCTCTTTTTGTGGTCAGCAGCAATAAGGCAAGGAACAGTGGATAGAAACTCAGTGGTCAGCAGTTTCACCTCAACATGAGGAGAAACTTCTTTACAGTGCAGGTGACCGCACTGGAGTAGGCTGCTCAGAGAAGTTGTGGAGTCTCCTCCTCTGGAGACTTTCCAAACCCACCTGGATGCATTCCTTAGGTGGTCCTGCTTTTGGCAGGGGGATTGGACTCAGCGATCTCTGGAATTCCTTCCAACTTCTAACATTCTGTGAACTTCTTAGTACCACAGATTCAACAGTACCTACTGATTTTGTTGTCCCTGCACAAAGCTGTCAGTGCAAACTGACCATTTTAACTGGTTTGAGAGATTCTCTGTTTTGCCAGGATAGTCTTTCACTTTCTCCTATGCTTTAAAATGTTCCTGCCTCTTACCCCTTCTGGCTTTCTTTAATTTCTATATGTGGGGGTCAAATGCTCGTCAAAAGCTGCTCTATCACTCCTCTTAGATGGACAGGAGGGAGAGGAAAATGTAACAAAAGACCCCTAGTAAGATAGAAGCAATTTAATCATGCAAAGCACAAGCAAAGGCCATGTGTGGAAGCAAAAGCAAACAAAGATGTTATTGTCTACTGCCCAGCAGCAGGTAGTGGTCAGTCACTCCCAGGAACTAGGGCTCTAGCGTGTGGAGTGGTTGCCTGGAGGACAGATGCTGTCGATGAGTATCTTCTTTCCTTCTTTCACTTAGTTCTTTTATCTTCCTTCCTTCTTTCACTTAGTTCTTATATCTGAGCTCCCCTTTGGTCAGTTTGGGTCAGCTGGCTTGGCCATGTCACTTCCCAATATCTTGCCCCATCCCTCAGCATACTCCTGTTGGAAAAGCACAGCCTGGGTGCTCGTTAGGCAGTAACCAACGCGCTGCTGTGTTATCAACACCCAGCTAAAGCACTGTGAAACACAGTGCTAGAAAGATGCCTGAGAAAGAGCTCCAGCTCAGCCAAACCCAATACAGCATACCTAACTATCTACCTGTGCAACCATATCTACACACAGACTCTTGCACCTCTGAATTCCCTGTGCAAACATTCTTCTGCTTCTCTCACCTGCTTCCTTCATTGTTGCAAGTGTAGGTACACTGTCCTCTCCCTGTCCTGCACCTCAGATGTGATAATATTGTTCAGTGAACAGCTTTTCAGCAATCACAGATTTGAAACGGGTGTCTGGTTTTGCTGTTACTATCTCAAAAATGGTCCTTTGCACCCAAAAGATCTCCTTTCAGAGTGACCAATCAGCAGTGTGCTGTGTAAGCCACACACTGTGCATCCACGTATCTTACCTCAGCATCTCTAAGTGTGACAGTCTGCCCACAGCACAGTGTGCTGCTGCACACAACTCCAGGACCTTCCTGAAACAAAATAATCAGAGTCTTATATGCTGCATGTCTGCCACAAAATAGCAGTGCAAAGATGCAAACTGTGCTCTGCTCTGGTGAGGCCACAGCTCAAGTGTTGTGTTCAGTTTGGGGCACTGCAATACAAGAGAGATGTGGAGGTGCTGGAGCCAGGGCAGAGGAGAGCAAGGAAGCTGGGAAAGGCCCTGGAGTATAAATCCTATGAAGAGTGACTGAAGGAGCTGGAGATAGTTAGTTTGAAAAAGAGGAGGCTGAGGGCAGACCTCATGGCTGTCTACAGCTACCTGAAAGGAGGTTGTGGAGAAATTGATGCTGGTCTCCTCTCAGAGATAATTAGCAATAGAACAGAGAGAATGGCCTCAAGCTGCAACTGGGTAGGTTTAGATTGGATATTAGGAAGAATTTTTTGCCACCAATGTCAGTGGTCAGGAATTGGAATGTGCTGCCCAGGGAGGTGATGGAGTCACCAAGTCTGGATCTGTTTAAAGGTCATTTGGATGTGGAGCTAGAGGATATGGTTTAGACTGAACCTTGTAGAGTAGGGTTCTTGGTTGGACTTGGTGATCCTGAGGGTCTTTTCCAACCTGAATGTTTCTGTGATTTTTGTGCTTTCAGGCTAAGGAATCCCACCTAGATGTGTGTGAGGCACTGTGCCCACCACATTTGGAAGTAACTAGGAGATACATTACTTATCTCTTGCAAGTATTTTTCTGTGCAGTCTTGGGATACAACTTTGGTGTGACGCTGAAACTGAAAGCACAATGTGAATTTCATCCTAACATGGGGAGCTGTGAGAGTGTGGAGGCTGTCATCCAGTCTGTCTTGGAGAGGCCAGAAGTGAAGCTCAGCTTTGTTTTCAGTCCTACTGGGAAGGAATAGGAGGAGATAATTGTGATGGTTCGGGAGTTCCCCCCACACACACACTTTGTAAAATCACCCAGACTAGACTCAGCTGACTGGACGTTAAGGACTGAAGCTCTCTTTACAGCTTAGCACAATATACAAGCAGAGATATTCCTGTAAATATTCCTGTCTATTGTGTATATACAAGTTAAAGGTAATACAGAAACACAATTCCCCTCCCAGCAATCAGAGTCCCCAGGAGGGGCTCCCAACCACCCTTCCACCTTCTCCCCACCCCTCTCCCTTACCCCAGGGTTTGCCTTATGTGCAAGCTGAGTTTGGAGGATCGGCCAGGGCGGTTAGAAGGAAAGTGGTTAGTGAGGTTACTCACCAGAAAGAAGGCAAGAACAGCTAGAGAGACTGGGACTCTCTGTCTGTTATCTATGTTTATGTTCTTGTTCTTATACATCTCAGCAAGCCTATGAGTGAAGCTGACATCAGCATTGTTTGCTTTTCACAGCCTATAATCTTTTTTTTTTTGCATTAAAATATTCCAATTAGCCTCAAACCAGCACAATAATCACTTAATAGAATCAAGCAGGTTGGAAGAGACCTCAAAGCTCACCCAGCCCAACCTATCACCCAGCCCTATCCAATCAACCAGACCATGGCACTGAGTGCCCCATCCAGGCTTTCTGTGAACACCTCCAGTGACGGCGACTCCACTACCTCCCTGGGCAGCCCATTCCAATGCCAATCACTCTAGATGGGAACAACTTCTTCCTAACATCCAGCCTGAACCTGCCTTGGCACAGCTTGAGGCTGTGTCCTCTTCTTCTGTCCCTGGGTGCCTGGGTGCCCAACCCCACCTGGCTACAGCCTCCTTTCAGGCAGTTGTAGACAGCAATGAGGTCTGCCCTGAGCCTCCTCTTTTCCAGGCTGCACACCCCCAGCTCCCTCAGCCTCTCCTCACAGGGCTGTGCTCCAGGCCCCTCACCAGCACTTCAAAAGGAACTGTTCTTCACAGTATGATTTGGAGATGACTATTTGTCCTTTACAGGGCAGTAAATAAATAATTTTGTGTTGCAACAAACAGAAAAGAATGGAAGGAAAACTGGCCTCAACTAAAAAAAAAGTGTAGTGTAGTTTATCTGTAACATTCCACTGTTTTAACTGTGTCAGAAGCCTGAAACTTCAATGTTAGATTAGCCTGATAATGAGTGTTATGTATCTTAAATTAATTTTAATTAATGGTAACTCCCAAAAGAATTAGCAGATTTCTGGTTTATTCAGTAAAAATTAATTTCTTAATGAGCCAGTGTGGTAATTTGGGAAAGGATGCATTGTAATTTCCATGCATATCAAGGGAGGGAGTCCCTTTTAGCTGCAGTGCTGAAACCAGCTGATTATTGAGCTATCCACAACCTTCCTGGACTCAGCATGTGTTTATAGAGACAGGGAATACAAATTCAGGGTTATATTTTACTGTTACTATTTAAAGATAACTTCCAATATACCTGGTTTGCAAATCAGCAGTTACACATTTTCCTGGATTGCCAGATGCTTGCCCTTAACTTCCCAAGATACATATTTCCCTTTTATTTTCCTGTAAATTCATATGTATCAGGATAAAAACTGTTTCCTAACTGTATATGTGGTGTCCATATGGCTAAAAAGCTGTTAAATGTCTGGAAGATTATCCAGAGCAGCAGTGCAGTTAAGCTTTATGTTCAGTGGAGTGTCATTATTTTTTTCAGGATAATAAAAAAAAAAATCAAGGAATATTAAAATGGAAACAGATTAAAAAGGTGTTATTACAACAGGCTTTTAATTAGTGAGTTTGATTTCCTTTAGACTCTCTTCAGTTAGCCAATAAACTGTCTTTGGAGTTGTGTTATTGGGCTAGTGCAGCATGGCAAATCAGTTGTTTGAAAGGATTTTAACAAACTCTCAGCCATTTTTACAAACATAAATGTGCTGTAACCCTTAGCCAACTGGCACAGTAGCCATCTGCTGTGTAGATGATGGCTCTGATTAGGTGCAAAGATAGCAGCCCTCTAGTGCAAGACTTAATTTTATTTATAAGGCTTCCATTTTAATTAGATTTTTTTGCACCCTTATAGCAGTGTGGGAGGCACTTTAATAAATGCTCAACTTTATCTATGCCTCTGCCAAGTTGGCTTAATGTAATGAGATGTCCCTCACAGAAACGTTCCAAAAAGGATTGCAAAAGGGATTGCTCACCACTTGGTATTCTAAGGAGTTAATCAGGATTCTGTGACAGCAGAGGTTTGCAGGTGAAAATCACACAGCTGAATTTTGACTTGCTTTGCACTATAAAGCTCACAGGAAACTGTTGAACTGATGCATGGCTTTACAAATTACTCACCCTTGGGCAGAACTTCTTAGGTAGCACCATCTCAGATTATTTGCTGTACAAGAAACGTTTAGGACCCTAATGTTTAGGGCTGCATTGACTCTTCTCCTGCTCTAGAGGTTTGTAATTCAACCCTCCAAAAACCACCACTGCAAGAGGTCCTTGCAGGGAGAGGTGTTTTGATGGCTGTACAGTGAAATTGTAATGATGGTTCTGTGTCAAAGCAAGTAAACCTAGACTTCATCTTTTGGTTTAGCTGGTTTTCATGCTAGAAATCCTGATTCTTAATAAGGACAACTGATCCATTAACTGGAATAATTACACAGTTTCAGGACCCTCTGTCAAAAAGCTTAGTTGTTAAAGGAACAATGTCAAGTGGCTGAGAACATAGATGTCAGTTTTGCTAGACAGAAGCTTTCTCCAGGGTCTTCGTTATTGGACGTTTATAATTTTTCAAGATGTCACTGAAATTTCAGTGAGGTCAACCTCTTGCTTCTGAATGTGAGGGANTGGCTGCTCCCTCCCTGGAGGTGTTCAAGGCCAGGTTGGATGAGGCCTTGAGTGACCTGTGCTAGTGGGAGGTGTCCCTGCCTATGGGGGTGGGGGTTGGAACTAGATGATCCTTGAGGTCCCTTCCAACCTTACCATTCTATGATTCTATGAAAACATATAACTGACCAAAGAGAGCAAAACATCCAGAGCAAAGTGTACTGCAGTCACTAGGTTTTTCTGTGTTATTTTAGTAAGAAAAGGTGGCATTTGATAGTGTACTAAAGCAAGAGGGTGCTGCTTCCACAGTGAGATTCACATGAATGAGTGCTTTATGTAGGCATTATTAGGGACAATAAATCCATTCAAATCATGAAAGGTGAGATTTTCCCCTTTAAGTCCAGAAACAAACACACCAAAAAAAAAAGTCAAATAAAAATAGGTGCAGGCCTAGTAACAAAGTAGATAATAACCAGGACAATCAAGTCTCTGATCTGAATAATACTATTTAAGTTGTACTTGTCTAATTATTAGGTAATAGCCCTCATTTGCATTAGAATAGGTTTTAAAACTGCCTTACAGAACTACTACATGATAATTTCATGTAAATTGTCAAGCAGGGAATAAAAAGGTTTAGGAGGTTTACTACTTATTAGGGGCTAGCTAAATGGCATCATCCTCAGCTTGCCAAGAGAGGAGCAACACCACAAACATGTGATACAGCATGATAGAGTGTAATCATAGCTGAGACAGAATGTAAGCCTCTTAAAGTAACAAATACCTGATTGGGTTAGCATTGCTGCCAAAAAAATCAAGGTGGTGCAGGCTTCTGGGTAATTTGGATGTGCCAGCGATGGAGAAAGAAATTAACATAATGGCTCCACTGCTCAAAGAGATGCCAGTTTTATTAAATTAAAAAATAAAATGTAAAAAGAAATGTAATATTGATTAAACTAATACTTCCCTGCACTTTTCACCGCCTTGCCTTTCAAAACTGCAGCTTTTTGTTGATCATCCTGAACTAATTACTACTTCTGCTGTGAGCACAAGCCCTATGAGGAGAGGCTGAGGGAGCTGGGATTGTTTAGCCTGGTGAAGAGGAGGCTCAGGGGAGACCTTCTTGCTGTCTACAACTCCCTGAAGGGTGGTTGTGGCCAGGAGGAGGTTGCTTTCTTCTCTCAGGCAACCAACACCAGAACAAGAGGACACAGTCTCAAGCTGTGCCAGGGGAAGTTTAGGCTGGAGGTGAGGAGAAAGTTCTTCACTGAGAGAGTCATTCCCCACTGGAATGGGCTGCCCAGGGAGGTGGTGGAGTCACCGTCCCTGGAGGTGTTCCAGGCGGGTTTGGACGTGGCACTTGGTGCCATGGNCCCAGGGAGGTGGTGGAGTCACCGTCCCTGGAGGTGTTCAAGGCACGTTTGGACGTGGCACTTGGTGCCATGGTCTAGTCTTGAGGTCTGTGCTCTTGAGGTCTGTGGGTTGGTCTTGATGATCTTTGAGGTCTCTTCCAACCTTTGTGATACTGTGAGGGTTTGACATTCTTTCTGCAGAGCAATATGTCACCTTGGAAGAATACGGAAGAGGGGAGCACACCTGTGGTGCTTTGAGGCTAATTGGAATATTTTAATGAGCGGAATTAGATCATTGGCTGTGAAAAGAAAATTAAGGTGATGTCTGTATTACCCATTCGTTCTACTGGGACATATAAAAGCAAAGACACAAACATAGATAAGTCTCTGCTTGGTTTTTGCCATATTAACTCCTCTGCCTGACCCTGCACATTTCCCAGTTAATCACTCTGCTTCTAACACCCCTTGCTGACCTTTCCAGATCACCTTGCACATAAGAGAGGTTCTGAGATAAGGTAGGGGGTGGAAAGAAGGTGAAGGGTGGTTGGGAGCCCATCCTGGGCACTCTGACTGCTGGGAGGGGTCTCGTATTTCTCTATTACTTCTAGCTTGTATATAGCTGTATATAGCTGTAAATATTTATAATATATTGTATATATATGCTTGTAAATTGTGCTAAGCTATGAATATAAAGCTTCATTCTTTAACTTCTAGCTGGCTGCATTTAGTTTGGGTAAATCCTTTGTGGGGGTGGAGTGGGTGACGCCCAGAACCACTACAACACTGAACTCCTCTGTGAGGTGGCAGATTAGATGTGGCACAGTGGCAGGGTGTACTCTGTGGTTCACAGCCTTATCCACACACAACCTGTTCAAACACAATCACTCTGTTTTATGGCTCTCTTAGTTTAATAGGCAGCTCGAATCTGAGGAATGAAAGAGCAGGGGAAGAAAGAGCAGTCCTTTATGCTCAAACAGCTTTCCAGGAGACAAGTATTTCCCTAGAGATATTTTTCTTTCCGTTGTTGGGTTTAATTGTTCCTGTAAGGCACCAACAGGTGGATTCAATTTGCGTTGAACATCTCTGTCTTCTCTTATTTCTGTGTGCCCCCCCCCCCCACACACACATCTGTGCCCTCACTCTCTAGCTCGGATACCTCTTCAGCTGTCCTCTAAATACTGCCATCCATTGCAATGAGGCAATTGAAAGTTGCATCTGATATTTAACTGCTTTCTGGAAACTGGCAGAAAATTAATAGGTTAAGTGAGTGAGTATGCTTCGAAGAACAAAAGGGAAAATGTTCTGATGAGCATTTTCCAAACCCCAGAAGCTGAGTGCAATTATTTATATTATTGCAGCTGAATAGGAGGGGGGTTTAATTGCATCAGTGCTATTAAGAGTTTATGGCTCATTTTTTCTATTTAGTGTTCTATCTCTAAACCCACCGTAATTATCTCCACCTCTGACATGAGACTCATAAAGTGCTTCAAGGAATAGATTCAAATCAGGGCAGCAGGGATGGTCTCATCTTTCAGATACAGAAAATATTATAATAAACAGTTTTCTAGTGAGGATTTTGGAGCTGACACTGTAACAATAGAGATTTTTGTGTCAACATTAGAAATCCCTGTGTGTGTTTCTTAAGGAGCAAGAATCCTTGTGCTGTGGGCCTGGTTTTTATCACTGTTCAAAGCAGAATCTTAGCTGAAGTCAGTGGGAGTTGTTCACAGGATGTTAGGGGTTGGAAGGGACCTCTGGAGATCTCTTGGTCCAACCTCCCTGCCAGAGCAGGACCAAAGAATCTAGCCCAGGTGGCACAGGAACGCATCCAGACAGGGCTGGAAAGGCTCCAGAGAAGAAGACTCCACAACCTCTCTGGGCAGCCTGTGCCAGGGCTCTATTGCCCTTACAGTAAAGAGTCCTAGCTTACAGGTGAGGTGGAACTTCCTGTGTTGCATCTTCCATCCCTTGCCCCTTGTGCTATCCCAGGGCACAAGTGAGCAGAGGCTGTCCCTGTGCCTGCCTTCCTGAGCCCCAGCCCTCAGCTATTGATAGGCATGGCTCAGATCCCCTCTCAGCCTTCTCCTCTGCAGACTAAGCAGCCTCAGGGCTCTCAGCCTTTCCTCATCAAGCAGTGCTTCAGTCCTTTCAGCATCCTTGTAGCCCTCTGTTGGACTGTCTCCAGCAGATCCATGTCTCTTTTGAACTGGGGAGTCTTAAAAATGATGCTAGGGGTTTCTTCTTTGGAAAAAACAGAGAAACACAAAATAAGGTTCCAAATATAATAAAATGACAGCATTTCCCCCCCTTTTTTCAAGAATAATACATGTTAGTGATTTCAACAGCATCATGTTGTTATCAAAGGAAATCAAACATGTGAATGAAACAATCCAAATCCATTCACCTAACTAGGAAAAAGCTACAGCAAGTGACAGCAGATATGAAATGTTTAAACAGCCATTTCTGTCACTCCAACTTTGTGCCATTGCTTATGGTTTTAGCTTGCCCATTGTTTATTATGTCATAATACTCATTATACATTATCAAACACATGTGAGGTTTGCACACATGCATTTAATCCACTGTGGTCAGTTTATAAAACCTGTACAGGCTGTCATCAGATCTGGCAAACTGCTACCTGAGACATGAAGGAAGGTCTCAAGAAGCTCTGAAGAATGCAATAAAATTAATCAAATAATTTCTCAGTGGGGGCAATAGCTAAAATTAAGCAAGTTCTAAAGCAGTTGAAAGCTATGGACTGTTTCCAATGCAATACTTTGAAGGAGAACACCAGTGACTTTTTCCTACCCTTTTAAGGTACTTAATGCCAGATTTTTGTCCAAGGCCAATTGGCTTGCATTAAAAGATATTGAAGATTCACGGGGCTGCAACATTAGTACAACACAGTGTCAAACTGTATTTTATATGCTGGAGATATGACAGGATCACAGGATGTCAAGGGTTGGAAAGGACCCAAAGAGATCATCAAGTCCAACCCTCCTGCCAGAGCAGGACCATACAATCTAGCTCAGGTCACAGAGGAATGCATTCAGATGGGCCTTGAAAAGTCTCCAGAGAAGGAGACTCCACAACCTCTCTGGGGAGCCTGTGCCAGTGCTCTGTGACCCTTACAGTAAAGAAGTTCCCCCCTTGTGTTGAGGTGGAACCTCCTGTGCTGCAGCTTACATCCATTGCTCCTTCTCCTATCCTAGGGAGCAAGTGAGCAGGGCCTGTCCCTCCCCTCCTGACCCCCAGCCCTCAGATACTTATAAACATTGATTAGATCCCCTCTCAGTCCTCTCCAGACTAAGCAGCCCCAGGTCTCTCAGCCTCTCATCAGGCAGTGCTCCAGTCCCCTATCATCTTCACAGCCCTACCCTGGACTCTCTCCAGCAGATCCCTGTCTCTCTTCAACTGGGGAGCCCTAAGCTGAACACAGTACTCAAGCTGAGGTCTCACCAGGGCAGAGTAGAGGGGGAGGAGAACCTCTCTTGATCTGCTGGACACACTCTTCTTAATACACCCCGGGATCCCATTGGCCTTCTTGGCTACAAGGGCACATTGCTATCCCATGGATAACTTATCCACCAGCACTCCCAGGTCCCTCTCTACAGGGCTGCTCTCCAGCAGATCACCTCCCAACCTGTACTGATGCAGTTTATTATTCCTCCCCAAAGGATTTCTTGATGATATATTTGTTAGAAACAACTACTGTAAGCTTTAAGTACTATACTGCTTAAGATAGAAAATGTCCCCTAAGCATTATGTGGTGAGTGGGTATCTCAGAACAGACCTTAGAATTTCAGCTGTAACAGGTCAAATCTCACTGGACCAGCAGACCAAGGAACAATCCATCTAACATAAACAAGATGGCCATAGTTGTATAAACTGGTTGATGTTTTCTGTCTTAACATTCTTCAATTCTCTGTGTTTCTGCCTATAAAGGGAAAAAGAAAGAATGTTTCAGTTTCTTTTGGGAATGTCACAAATAGAACAGGGATATTACAGGAATATTTGTAGCTAAATTGAAATTTCTGATTGTATGGCAATGTCCAAGACTAGAAAATAGCTTTCTGTCCCTTCAGGTGATTTCAAAGCCATTTTGGTGATCACTGAGTATTTGTCTTGGTTGATGACATAGGTGTGAGGTGGGGGTTGGGCTCTTCTGCCAAGCACCCAGGGACAGAACAAGAGGACACAGCCTCAAGCTGTGTCAGGGCAGGTTTAGGATGGGTGTTAGGAAGAAGTTCTTCCCAGCAAGAGTGATTGGCATTGGAATGGGCTGCCCGGGGAGGTGGCAGAGTCACCAACCCTGGAGGTGTTTAAGAGGAGGCTGGATGAGGCACTTAGTGCCACAGGATATTTAATTAGAAGGTGATTTAATTAGTTAGGTGATAGGTTGGACTCTGACCTTGAAGGTCTTTTCCAACCTGGTTAATTCTGGGATTCTGCGATTGTGTTGCTTTGACTTTGTACAGCAGAAAATGCCATAAGTTGCATGAAAATCAGTATGAATTAAAAAACAAACAAACAAAAAAGACCACAAGAAAAACCAAAAACCATTAAAAAAAAAAAAGCCAAAACCAAAGCCCAACCAAAAATCCAACCAACCAAAACCCAACAAAACCCCAAAGAGTAAACACAAACCAACCAACCAAACCAACACAGTTTCCTCCTTTTATATAACTTAGTAGCAGTGACTGGTGGGCTAAGTTTGTAGGCAGCTTTTTGTCTTCAGGGAAACTTTATTTCACTTGGAATCTAATCATATTTTTTTCTGAGGGCTCTTTGCTACTGAATGCACTTCTGAGACATGCTGTCCTTGATGTACATCCAGTCCCTGGCAAACAGCCTGGAGAGATTCCGGGAAGATGTGATTTCACTTCACAAAGTCAAATATGCATGTAAAGAGTATTAATAACTAGACATTTGGAAGCATTCTGATAAAATATGTTGGGTGAAGCTTGTTCTTAATTCTGAGGTGATGTTAAAAGTAGTGTTTTGCATCCATCACACAGAAAAACCTGCACAATGATAATGGAAAGGGAGATATTTGTCAGTTGTTGCCTATTTGGGGTCAGTACTGAGCAAACTGGTAAAGATCTGTATCTGCAAGGGGCAGAATCAGAGTTGTCCACAAGGTAGGGAACTAATTTACATGCTTGTCTGCAAAACATCAAAATAACAGTATCCAACTACACCCTGATCTGTGCATTGAACTGATAGATTTGCACATTTAAATAATAACTACTTTTAGTTTTGCTTTGTGATCTTGGTCCTTAGTTTGACAATAAACATATCTGAAATGAAACGTTCCAATTACAATGATGGTGTCTCTTGGTTTCCTTACTTTAAGCTAAAGTACCATTCTGCAAAAGGCTTCATAGATGATTCTCCCAGCCATGCTGAGCATAGTTGCTGCTCAGTAATGCTTCCACTGATTAAAGGGGAAATTAATGTGAAAAAGTTGTCAAAAAAAACCAAAACCAATCTATGAATGAGTTTCTCAGCTCCACATTTTCTCTTGGGTTTCACTTCCTTTTTTTCTTTTTTCCCCTGTTACAAATCATTTTGCTTGCCAAACACATTAACTGCAAGCATCTCACAGCAGCTCGGTAATGGAATGGATGCCCTATTTTCTCTAAAGATGGATCTAGATAGAAGGAAACTGAAATTTCCGGAAATGATAGGCTTGACCCTCACCTTGGTCTGATGCAGATCATTAACACAGTATTCGATTTAGTGGCATCAATAATCTTTCCATTGTCCTCCCAGTGTGGGGTGAATTAAATTCCCAAAGCAGCAATTTCTTTTGGACGGGGTAGCAAGCTTTTCTCATCTCTGTAACATTTATATTGTCTCTTTAAAACCTTCTGTTAATGGAAAGTGGTTGCTACAGAGATGCATCAGATGTATCAAGACTAACAGCTACTACTTTAGGAACAAGTTCTTTACTAGGAAGGTGGTGGAGCACTGAAATGGGTAGCCCAGGGAGATGGCAGAGGGGAGATTTAGACTGGATGTTAGGAGGAAGTTCTTTCCAGTGAGGGTGGTGAGGCACTGGAACAGATTGCCCAGGGAGGTTGTGGCTGCTCCCTCCCTGCAGGTGTTCAAGGCCAGGTTGGAGGAGGCCTTGAGTAACCTGTACTAGTGGGAGGTGTCTCTGCCTATGGCAGGGGGTTGGAAATGGATGATTCTTGAGGTCCCTTCCAACCCTACCATTCTATGGTTGAGGTCCCTTCCCTGGAGACATTCAAGGTGAGGTTTGATGGGGCCCTGGGTGACCTGATCTAGTGGGGATGTCCCTGCTGACTGGGGCTTGGACTAGATGACCTCTAGGGGTCCCTTGCAGCCTGGACCATTCTATGATTCTACTTCACATCATTTGTTTTTAAATTGATTTTTACATTTTGGCAGAGGAGCCAGGTGACTTTTGAGTGAAGATGTGATAGGTTGCTGGAAGTTCTACCTGATGTAGTAGATGAGATCTCCAGTTTCCTGTAATAAGGTAGATAGAATCATAGAATGGTAAGGTTGGAAGGAGACCTCAAGGATCATCGAGTCCCAACCCCCTGCCATAGGCAGGGACACCTCCCACTAGCACAGGTTACTCAAAGCCTCGTCCAACCTGGCCTTGAACACCTCCAGGGACTTAAACAGAAATATAAAAAAGGCTGTGGGGTTTCATTTTCCTTTTCATGTAAGTATTTCATTTTGGGTGGTGTGTAGCCTTGCATTACCACCGCTACGCAAAGAAATGATAAGTTAGAGGTAATAAACTTCGATTATTTAAGCTCTAGCAAAATCCCTACCAAAGTACATCCAGATGACTCATATTGCATGAAATTCTCTCAGTAGTTGCTCATCTGTTACTGATAAAGGAGGCACAAAATAAATCATAGCTGTATGATTTGTGTAGAATATTCTAATGTGCCTAAATGACAGAAGATCTGATTTTTAGGGCACTGAGTTGTGCAGCTATGTGGTCAGGCACTGACTAGAATGTAAGTGCAGACTGGAGTAGGAGTTAGCATTTTATCTTCTTACAAACATTTTAAAATCCTGTGATTGTTTCTCTGTGGTTTCTAAATGCCTAAATACTTTTGTTAAGTCTTGGGTCGTGGAAGTCAAAGTGTAAGGAGAATTAAGACCTGCAGAAGTATGCTCCTTCAAGAGTACAAAGCTTGATTCAAGAAGAATTGAGGGGCCAAGATGTATCATTAGAATATTTCAGATACCTAACCCCCCCTCAAAATGTTAGGGCCAGGATTTCCCCAGGTTCCTAAAGCTCTTCTGCATGCAGAGAAGATTAATCTTATACTGAGCAACTTGGGTCTTACCTTTTTCTTAAACTGCCTTATTTCTTTATCTGCATGACATGAAGGCATCTAAAGCATAAATCCATCAATTCTTTCAGGTTTTAGTTCAAGTTTTGTTTTCCCTGTTTGTCTACAGTCTCCTTTCATAGTAAAGCCATTACAGATCCTGATTACAAGAGTGTGTTTTGCTTATTTATAAGCTTTCAAAAGCTGCTCATCATTACTTTTCTCATCACCTTTTGGCGTTAATGAGTACTGCTTTAATATGCTTCAGAAAGGGAGCAGAAAAATATTCTCCCAAATCTGAAGATAATATGAGGTGCTAAGAGGTGGAGTAATTTGTTCTACTCACACAGCCAGGCACCACATCAACAAGATTATGTGCCAGATGTTTGCATGACTCTTGCAGTTGAGGCACCTGAGTGCCTGTCTTCAGTGTACTTGCCCCTCACAAACGCCCCCATGAGATAAGGCAGTGCTGTAAGACTTGATTGTGCTGGTTTGAGACCAATTGGAATATTTTAATAGAGAAAATTATACTATAGGCTGTGAAAGGAAAACAATGGTGGTGTCTACTTCACTCATAGCCTTGCTGAGATGGATAAGTACTCAAAACATAGATAAGTCAGTGTCTCTGGGGCACAGCGTCTCAGGCTGTCTAGCAGCTTCTGGCCTTCTCCTCTCTGCTGAGTAACCTCACTAACCACTTTCCTTCTACCCCCCCTGGCCGATCCTCCAAACTCACCTTGCATGTAAGGCAAACCTTGGGGTAAGGTATAGGGGTGGGGGGAAGGTGGAAGGGTGGTTGGGAGCCCCTCCTGGGGTCTCTGATTTCTGGGAGGGGTGTTGTGTTTCTGTATTACCTTTAACTTGTATATTTCTGTAAATATTCCTGTATATAGTGTA
>WBNM01034580.1:0-10014 GCA_013399055.1 Ramphastos sulfuratus | reverse complement strand
TAGTGAGGTTAGTCAGCAGACAGGAGAAAGAGCCAGAAGCTGCTAGACCGAGATGCTGTGCCCCAGAGACACTGCCTTATCTTTGTTTTGAGTACTTTTTCTTAAATATCTCAGCAAGCCTATGAGTGAAGTAGACATCACCATTGTTTCCTTTTCACAGCCTACAGTATAATTTTCTCTATTAAAATATTCCAAGCCTCAAACCAGCACATGTATCTATCCATGAAGAATCTTCCCTGAGTTGAAATGGGCTGGGGAGCAATTGGTACTGCCCTGCTGCTGAGTGCCTGGGCACAGTCCTTATGCTCAGCTCCCTTATTGGTAGAACTAAGACATTTAAACCCATGAGTTTCTCTGCAGGCTACATCAGCATGTTTTTTTTTTTTTAACCTTTTCATCCTTTAAAATTATCCACATTGGTTTCCCTGGTTTTGGAGGGCTTCCTGCCAGAAGGCTATTTTCTGATTCAAGGTTCAGCCAGTCCTTTCTGGGAAGGACCATTTCTGCAGAGCCCAGCTTTTTGGTGGCACCCAGGAGAGCAGTGGCACCTGTTCTTTTGGCAGAAGGGATACATGGAAAGAACAAGCAGAAGGAAGCACTGTTTTATGCAAGGCTTCCCCTCGTGCTGTTGCTCTTGTCTCCAAACACTCAAACAGGCTGCAAAGATTCTTGAATAACTGGGTGGCCTGCATGTGCTTTTGCATATGTTTTAATGTCTGTTCCTGGAGAGAGATGTCAAGTTTTATCCTAACATCTGCAACACAACTTTTTATTGTTTTGTGTTCAGTGTGTTATGTTTTATGGTTTTGGGTTTTTTTATTTGCTGAATTGAACACATTGTGCCTCAGACCTCAGAAAATGCCCTGTTTCCTTGACCAGAACTTCAGAACTGGGCCTAATAGTTCTGTAATTACAATATGCTGCTATCAATGTGTTCTTTAAAACGTCTGCATCAGGAGGAAAAAAAGGCTGTGGGATATTATTATCTCATTATTGTGCCACTCCTTTGAAAACTGTAAAAAACATCAAACACATATTAGAAACAAAGGCAGATTGAGCAAATGAGATCATGCCGAGGTCTTTGTTGCTCTGGCTAGATTGTTTTTGATGTCCAAATGAGCTCAGTAAGTGGCTTTATCTCTCTCTGGGACCACAACACAGCCTGCAGCATCAACATGCCTGCCCAAACAGCCAATAATTGTGGCTGAGGTTCTGACCTTTTCAGATTTCCCCACACCTAATAAGCAGTTAAGTGAGATTTTTTTCTCTTTTTTTCTTCTTCAGAACATACATCCAATGTAAAGCAAAATACCAGAAGTGTTATGTTTATGCAGAACTCAGCTAAAGTTTAATTTAACTTTTCTTCATAAGAAATCTTATTATGGAAAGCACCTGAGTGCATGAAAGAGCAACTCTTTGGTCAGCTGCCTTTCACAACTTGCCTCACTGCTCTGCATTTACAGAGTGACCTTTTCAAACAAAATGTGTGGATTTTCAAAAGCAGTTTAGGAAATCTTCAGTGTAGAAATCAGGCATTCATTAGAATTATTTCCATGGAAAAGCATCTTGATTTAATCACAAGAATTAATAGAGTCTACTTTTTAACTGAACTGATGTGCAAACTGGTCAGCCTGTTTAGCATGGAATGGTCTGGGTTGGAAGGGACCTCCAAAGGTCATCTAGTCCAACCCTCTCTGCAGTCAGCAGGGACATCCTCAGCTAGATCATGTTGCCCAGAGACCTACTGAGCCTCACCTTGAATGTCTTCAGGGATGGTGCCCCAACCACCTCCCTCGGCAACCTGTTCCAGTGTTTCAATACCCTCATGGTGCAGAACTTGTTCCTAACATCCAATCTAAATCTGCTGTTCTCTAGTTTGAAGCCATTGCCCCTTATCCTATCACCACAGGCCTTTGTGCACAGTCTCTTTCCATCCTTCTGGTGGTACCCTTCAGGTACTGGTGGGTGCTTTCTCTTCCCCAGGTTGAACAACCCCAGCTCCCTCAGCCTGTCCTCATAGCAGAGGTGCTCTGATTGCTGCACCTCCTGGTGAACAGTTACCACTCACTTACTCTGGCATTCAAGGATATCATCTGTCAGTAATTTGGTCTCTCTGCTGGCTTTTTGGTAGGAGAACACCTGGTTTTGATTCTTGAGGATCTGGTTTAGAGCCCTATATCCTTAAAAATTTGCAAATACATTCTCAGTAATATTGAGCCTGCAGGGTTCTTGCTTTACTGATAAGATCCACTTTAGTGTCTTGTAAACTGTGTGTATAATAGACATAATAGTCTGGCCAAAGCTAACATCTTTCTCTGGATGTTAATATGATACTTTGAGTGCTATAGGCCTAGAGATAACGAGGGTAAAAGCTGGTGTGTCTGGTTTCAATATGAGAACTGACAAAGTGCATTCAAACTCTTGAAGGAAAGAGCCAGCTGATTGCACGAGGAAACACTTCTCATGTGTTTAATTCTCAGATAGCAATCTGCAAGTTTCTGAAGACTCCATGATTAAATGTGCCTATTAAATGCTTTGCTGAAAACCTAAAATGTCCTGACTAAAGTATCCCTTTCCAACATTGACAAAACTAGATGCTACAGAAGACAGCAAAGAAAAAAAAAAAAAAAACTGTAGCATTGCATTCCACTGTCTGCACCTGGACCTGTACATGAGAATGAAGCATAAGAAACAGAAGATTTGCTGTGAAGCTTTTTTCTCACCTGTGATTGTCTGTGACATGGGTGAGCATTCTTAGGCTTTTTTTCAGTTACCCAAAATACTTCCCCAAATAAACCAAGCAGCTGCAATACACAAAGCAATCTTTTGCCAGCACTGTGCATTGTGAACTCTTTGCAGGTTTTTGCAAATGCTTCTCTTTTCCAAATTTAAAATTGCTTCAGTTTACTTCAAAGAATTATTCCTTGATAATGCAGAGATTTCTGCCCTCTCCCCCCTCGTCCTTTCTGCTCTGTTGCTCGCTGATGGAGCGTAGATGTGTGGATCTTTGATGTGCTGAATTGTTCCTGCTCAACACGGCTAAATTCTGGCTAGCACTTCTAAGAGATCACCCCTTTAACACAGTCCAGCTGTGTCACTGTAGGGAGTCAACTTGTTATGGGTTTAAGAACTGGGATGTCTTAAACCATGGAGTTGAAAGTCCACCAAGTACCAGAGAGGTGCAGGGGTGGACTCTGGAAAAGTGTAATCTTTTGTTATTCCGTTCCCAGAATGTCTGCCTCTCCCCTTTATGAATGAACAGCACAAGCTATTTCTGCTGTCTCCCTGCTCCCTTCCCCTCGTGGGCTCCCTTGTCTCTGGGTT
This sequence comes from Ramphastos sulfuratus, assembly GCA_013399055.1. Lineage (NCBI taxonomy): Eukaryota > Metazoa > Chordata > Aves > Piciformes > Ramphastidae > Ramphastos > Ramphastos sulfuratus. Next base: position 6,690 of record WBNM01034580.1, on the reverse strand, counting down.
TGTGGAGGAGTGGAGCCTGCTTTAAGGGAGCTAAATTTTTAGCTGTGTCACTCAGGCCTGGGTAGGGAGGTAGAGGACGGTATGGGGAGTTGGGCATTTGAAGACTGGGTTTTCAGCTAGAGGTTTGGGGGGAGGTTGTGGAAAGCTTTGGCTTAATGAGGTTCTGTGGTAAGCCCAGACTGGAGAACTGGGCCAAGGCTAACTATGGATTTGTGTGTTTTCCATGGTTCTGTGAATAGTACTTCCATTGAAATTCCCAATGCTTTCCAGTCCTGTGTGGAGGATTTTCTTTTACTCCTTTAGGGAGGAGTAAAAGAGCATCTGTCTTGCTCCCCAGACTACAACACAACTGTGCAACAATGGGCAAGGTTCGGAATTAACTAATGCTGCAAGTAATTGTGTAGACAGAATAAAGCACCATAACACTCTAATTTATTGTTATCATTAAAGAAAGAATAGAAATTCTTCTGTTTAGTTCTGCCAAAGGAATTCTTTTCTTGCTGAGACAGTCAGTACAAAGATAGATCTGAGTACTTAAAACTGTGTTGCCATAAAGGCAATCTCTTGTTTTATGTAGCTGGCTTTGCAGATATCCCACAATGCTTCAGACTTCCTCCCTGGTTTGACCTTTCCACTTTGGATCAGGACTTTTCTTCTAAATAGGAAGGGTTGTCACCATTTATTGAATGACAGGCTAGGGTCGGAGTGGCTGGAGAGCAGCCAAACAGAAAGGGATCTGGGGGTGCTGATTGACACCCGCCTAAACATGAGCCAGCAGTGTGCCCAGGTGGCCAAGAAGGCCAATGGCATCCTGGCCTGCATCAGGAATAGTGTGGCCAGCAGGAGCAGGGAGCTCATTCTCCCCCTGTACTCTGCACTGGTTAGGCCACACCTTGAGTCCTGTGTCCAGTTCTGGGCCCCTCAATTTAAGAGGGACATTGAGGTGCTTGAACATGTCCAGAGAAGGGCAACGAGGCTGGTGAGAGGCCTGGAGCACAAGCCCTATGAGGAGAGGCTGAGGGAGCTGGGATTGTTTAGCCTGGTGAAGAGGAGGCTCAGGGGAGACCTTCTTGCTGTCTACAACTCCCNACAACACCCCTCCCAGAAATCAGAGACCCCAGGAGGGGCTCCCAACCACCCTTCCACCCTCTCCCCACCCCTATACCTTACCTCAAGGTTTGCCTTACGTGCAAGGTGAGTTTGGAGGATCAGCCAGGGGGGTTAGAAGGAAAGTGGTTAGTGAGGTTACTCAGCAGAGAGGAGAAGGTAAAAAGCTAGACAGCCCCAGAGTATCTGCAAGCCCGAGTGTCTTATCTTTGTTTTGTATTCTTTTCTTAAACATCTCAGCAAGCCTATGAGTGGAGATCACCAGTTTTCTTTTCACAGCCTATAATATAATTTTCTCTATTAAAATATTCCAATTAGCCTTACAAAATGTAATGGTGTTTGAAGGTTGCAGTGGTATCTTGAAGTCAGGTGAAATTCTGTGGTGTTTTTCTGTCCATCCTAGCAGAACTCTGCTGCGAAGGGAAAAAAAAAATTACTTCCACCTCTTAAATATTCTCCCCTCAGTATTTTTCTTGAAAGATGGCATGATTAAAGTTTTGATTGCTTTTTATGATCTAATACTGAGATAAAACAGCAGCTTTTTCACTTCCCTTTTCTCCCACAACTCCTCTTGCTCATCTGATCTGTCTCTGCAGTGCAAAATGCTGCTCGTTCTAACCTTGTGTAATAAGACACTTCCCATCACAGTGCTAAAGAGATGTTTTCCTTCTAAGTGTCATTTTCTTTTTGAACAAAAATCAACAGTACTGAAGAGATATTTGCTGGCTGGCTGGCCGTCATTAATCAGAAACTCTTGAGTGCTAATTCATTGGAATCAGTTTGGAGTGCGTTCTCTGATTTACTTTTAATGGAGTGATCAGGCTCAGTTTCTTTCCAGAGATAAAGTTACTCATGTTTCCTGTTCACTTTCCCTGGTTTGAAGAGTAATGTTTTTAGCATTGGTGGGGTTTTTTTTGGTGTGTCTGTGGTTTTCTTGCTGGTGTTGGTTTGGTTTTGTTGTGGATTTTTGGGTGTGTTTGTTTTTTTCTTTTCTTACATCATTGTGGTTCAGACACTGCTGGGGCTTGGAGGGGAAAAAAACCTCGAGTCCTTTCTGCAGCATTCCAAGCCAGGCAACTGTGTCAGAAGTCTAATTCTGTTCCTTTGCCAGTCACTGTAAGCATGAATGGGAGGAATCACTTTCTGCCACTTTTGGCTCAGTCTTTATCAGCACTGACTCTCTGAGGGCAGTAATAAAGAAGCACTATCTTAATGACATCAGGGATGACCTTAAAGGACTGGGAGATTGCTGGTTGTGAGTGTTTTCGGTGGAGGAGTGTGGGCATTTCGTGCAGGAGGCAGAGTGTTAGCCAGGGAGCTAGCGGCTGCCTGGATGAGGGAGCAGGGGGAAGGGAGACTGAAAGGATTGGGCAGAGCCTTAGGGCAAACAGCTTTCTTGAATGGAACAAAGTGACTTCGTTTTGTTGCAACTTCTTTTGCAGGCACTGCATGAAGACAAACCTTACAGGCGACCTTGATTGATTACACTAGAATCGATTGATTCTCTCAGTGGCATTTTTGTTTTTGTAGCAGAGCAAAGAGATTCTTTTTTTTTTTTTTTTTTTCCTCTCACCTGATAATTGCTTTGCTTTGGCCTTCAAGTTCTTTGTGGCATCTTTTACTCAGTGCACATGCAGGAATTGTTAATTTTTCTGACTGAACTTCTAACCATGTAGATTCTCTGATGATAGCTGAAGATTAATTCCCTAGGGCATATGAATATGCCAGAATAATATCCAGTCTAGCAATAAATTGCCCCTCCCTGAGTTGATATGTCCACCTCTTTATAATTGAAGGGCTTTGGGCTGTCAGCCCAAATTATCCCCCCAGCTTACAGAAAGGCATAAACATAATTATTTTGCATCTGGCATGTGATTATTAGAACTCCTGACATGATGGCAAGATTAAAAATTATTCTTTAAAATAAGAAAAAGTAATGCCTGAGCTATTTACATTATTCTTCTCCTATCTGAGCTGCTTTAGAGGTACTTTGCTGTCAGGAAGTAGAAAATAGATCAAGGGGAAGAACAGCCTTTCAAAACCTATAGTTTCCCTTTTTTAAACAAATGAAAAAAATAATTACAGAGAAATAAAAAATGTGTTCTTCAGTATAAAGTTGGGTGGCTTAGGCATTTTAAAGTGTCTATATTTCTTGCTTTGCTGCTACTTTAAACCTGGCCCACTGTGGCAGAAACTGAAGATAAGCTTTGGGCTGGTTTGTAGGAAGCAACTCAGTCCTATCAGCTTTTTTCTTGTTGCTGAATTGCTTTTAATCAAGAGCCTGGACCAGGACAAGTGCTCTTGTTCATCAGAGCATCTGAGAGGGTCACCATCAATTGCAAATTGAGTATGAACTATGTTGTCTTTCTTGAAAGAAGCCTCTAGGCTGCAAATGGTGAGACAAAGGAATGGGTCATTACCGGGGAGGGGGCGGGGACAGCTGCATAAGCTCTTCCTGCCTGTGGGTGAGGAAAAGACATCAGTCTCCAAAGCCTGGCACCTGGCCTGGTCCTTCCAACCACTTGATATTAAAAACTCTTGTGTGGTTTTGGAAATCGAGTATCTTTATCAATGCTGCTACTCTTGTGAAAGACAGAGTAACCTGTTTATAATGCTCACTGCAATACTTAGAGTGACCTGAGAAAGGGATGGAGGAGAACATACTCAATGATCAAACTCATTGCTAGCTCCAAAAAATCCCAGGAAATGTCACTGTTGACCTACTTGTCTGTGAATGTGGCTGCAATTATTTATTTAGGGTAGCACTGTGCTGTAGAAGAGTAGAGTTTGTGAGAGCTGTGATATGCTCTCATATCTTTTCAGTCTGTCATAGGAATGCACAGCCTTATTTCAACACACAATCATAGAATGGTAAGATTGGAAGGGACCTCAAGGATCATCTAGTTCCAACCCCCTGCCATAGGCAGGGACACCTCCCACTAGCACAGGTCACTCAAGGCCTTGTCCAACCTGGCCTTGAACACCTCCAGGGAGGGAGCAGCCACAACCTCCCTGGGCAACCTGTTTCCCTTTGCATATCACTTTGAAATGAGGCCAGCACACTTGTATGTAACCTAGAGAAGCATTCACATCCTAAATTAATCCTCAGTTAAAGCATAGGAGTTATTACATCATCCTGCACCCTCCTGTTTGGAGCTTCCCCAGCTGCATTGCAGTGAGGATTCAAACATTTAGGCAATAGGTGAGCAAGGAAACCTGTAAGGGTGAAGTGACTTAGCATCTCAGATCCTGAGAGTAAAAATTTTCTATTCCATTTAATCTTGCCTTCCCCTCCACCTCTGAAAGTGTAGATTGCATAGTATCTGGCTCTGCCACAAACATATTCAAATCTGCTAGTGGAGTCATCCACACTACTCAGAATTCAGCAATGCTGTACAAGATTTAGTAAGTAAGATGCAAGTGACATTGCAATTTACCAGTTATTCTCTGATTTCCATCTGATTTAACTGATTCATTCCACTTAATTAGTACCTGAGGTAACATAGTACTGCTTACATCCCTGTGAAAGAATGTATGAAGACATTAAGCTTTGTCTTCTGTCCAGAATGTTCCCTAACTCATGGCCAAGCTGGCAGCCCATGGCTTGGGCAGGGGCACTCCGTGTTGGGTTAGGAACTGGCTGGATGGCAGGGCCTAGAGAGTAGTAGTGAATTGAGCCACATCCATCTGGCAGCCAGTCACTAGTGGTGTGCCCCAGGGATCAGTGCTGGGCCCAGTCCTGTTTCATATCTTCATTGGTGTTCTGGATAGGAGGATTGACTCCACCATCAGCAGCTTTGCAGATGACACCAAGTTGGGAGCATGTGTGGATCTGTTAGAGGGCAGGAGGGCTCTGCAGAGGGACCTGGACAGGCTGGACAGATGGGCACAGTCCAACATCAGGAGATTTAACAAGGCCAAGTGCAGATTCTGAGACTAAAAATTGTCTACTCCATTTAATCTTACCTTCCCCCCTCTGAAAGTGTAGATTGCATAGTATCTGCCTTATTTATTAACCTCTCCTTTTCCTTTTGTCAAAGCTAGGTTTTCAGATGCAAGAAGCATGAACCATAACCCCCAGTGATTTAAGTAGGTCTANAAGGTCTCCTGGAAGCCTTCTCTTCTCCAGGCTGCAGAGCCCCAACTCTCTCAGCCTGTCCTTAGAGCTGCTGCAGCCCTCTGAGCATCTTTGTGGCCTCCTCTGGAACCGCTCCAACACTTCCATGTCCTTCCTGTGCTGGGGGCTCCAGAACTGCACACAGGATTCCAGGTGGGGTCTGAGGAGAGCAAAGGGTCAGAATCCCCTCCCTTGCCCTGCTGCCCACACTGCTCTTGCTGCAGCCCAGCACTCAGTTGCTGTCTGGGCTGCACTCATAATTGAGGTTATAATCAACCCAGACCCCCAAGTCCTTTTCCTCAGGGCTGCTCTCAGCCATTCCCCACCCAGCCTGGATTTGTGCTTGGGATTGTGCCTACCCAGCTGCAGGACCTTACACTTGGCCTTGTTGAATGTCATGCGGTTGGCCTGGGCACACCTCTGCCGCCTGTCCAGGTCCCTCTGGATGGATCCCTGCCCTCTAGCAAGTCAACTGTGCCATGCAGCTTGGTGCCATCTGCACACTTGCTGAGGGTGCACGGATTCCTCTGTCCATGTCACTGACAAAGGTGTTAGACAGCACTGGTGCCAGCACTGACCCCTGAGGGACCCCACTTGGCACTGGTCTCCAGGTGGACATTGTGCCCTTGATCACCTCTCTGCGTGCCACCATCCAGCCAAGTAGTTGCATTTGTAAGAAAGTGGAGATGTTTTTTTGCACTTGTATAGTATACTCCAGATTTATTGCATGAAATTGCAATCACCAAAAGTTTTCTGTGGGGCCAGGATTTATTAATCCAGATTGGGTTTGCTCTGAGGCAAATGCATGCATGCAACAATCATGTACAAAAGAAATTAAACGATGACCAAATTATTCAGCTCCTTTCTTACCTTGGCTGAGATTTATCAAACTTTAATAGTTCCCTCGAGCCCCAAACCCTTTTCTTGTAAATGTTCACAGTTTGCAATTTTGAGCATGAGATGCAGTTCCTCATATTAAGGAGCAGTAGACATCAGGCCTTTTTCAGGCTTACTCCACGGAGCAAAAGAACACAGCATGAACAAGATGCTTTGAGGAGGCTAGAACAAATAAATCCTGGTTTTACTTTGTGACCAGGATGCATAAATAAGTAAACTTAGTGTAAGGATCTTGGACATGTACCAAATTTTCCTCCTATTTTGTGATCCTTAATGGCCAGTGAGTTTGAGTTCAGGCTGTTGTTCTTTCCCCTGGTAGGGCATTAACCATCCACATCCATGCAGCCACCCATGTTAAACTTGTGTAACTTCATTTATCCTTGAGACTTGAGAGTCAGAAGCACACACATGAAAATGCAGACACGTGCACAGGAACACGATGACCACAAATCATGGAAGCCTGCTGAAGCTTAAAACTGGAGTGACAAATAGGACAGTATGGGCAGAGACAAGATTAAAGCTGAGTTCTGGGCTTAACTGTGTGCAGTGTGCAGTTCTGGAGTCCTGTG